>CAJDSM010026207.1:10327-48863 GCA_903981925.1 Ostrea lurida | reverse complement strand
AGACTACATGAAAATTTGGTACTTTTGTATTTCCTAGCTTGATAAAGTAAGTAACAAACATTGTCGTTTCGTAAAGTCTTTATACTTGTCTCTTAAATGAACTAGGGTTTACTTCAACATCTGGGAATCCTACTTATACTCAAGCAATCTAAGTAAAGATGAAAATTCTTCAAATCACCTTTCTGTTTTGAAATACTTTCAATATTCCGAAGAATCAGGATCAATTTGAATTACCATACTTTTACTGGATTCGAAATTGCATAAGAATCCTTACAAACAAAGGTATATACGCTGGTTCCAGTAAATGCTCTACAAGCCTCTATTCCTTACTATTAAGTAACCTACTAACAGCTGTTAAAGAGTCACTTCAGAGATACTGTTCCACTACATATTCCAGAAGTGGTGTCAATCAGATGTGGATTCTCAAAACTCCAAAGAGCTTATAGAAACTTCAAGTCACGAGATTTTTCTAATATTGACTTCATCAAAACGTATGATTTCTCACACTTTATACACAATTCACCTCACGATGAATTAAAATCTAGGCTTTTTCAGATAATTGATAATTGCTTTTTGAACAAAACGGCACCCGAAAATACAAATTTCTGGTCGTGGGAAACAATATACATATTTTGTCAGAAACCACTCTGATTGCCCACACAAGTACTCTGAAGTAGATATTAAGAGCATGCTTGGGTTTCTTATAGATAATATTTATGTAGTCTTTGGAGACCATGTCTTCCAACAATCTCTTGGTATTCCTATGGCACTAATTGTGCCCCCTTATTGGCAGACTATTTTTATATTCATACGAAGCAGAATTTGTTCAGAAACTGTTACGGATAAAAACAAAACACTTGCCGTGTCCTTCATCCTTACTTATAGGTACATGTATATAGACGATGTCTTATCAATTAACAAATCATAATTTTCACAATTATGGCCATTGATTATCTGACGAACTCGAAATAAAGGACACCGCAGAATCTGACAGATGTGCTTCATATTTGGATATTTTACGTTAATATTGAGTCTAATGCAGACTAGCTGCAATAATGTAGCCCACTCCGATTTTTTATTCTGACATTCACGGGAGAGGCTACAATTCCGCAGGATCTTCGTAATGGTGCAAAATTTTTTGCTGAATAATCTATATAAACGCGGTATATTTGTTTATAATGTTTGGGTTACAATCAAATTAAGGTACCTACGTTTTGCTAGTGCGTGTCTATCTAAGGTGTGTTTTATAAACAATGTACCACATGCTAAAATTCTTAGTCTAATCCGCCATATGATTTCGGAGGTGGGTCTAAAAAAACCTCCAAATGACAATAGTGAAAAGTAGTTGGTTCAACATGAACTCGAACCATTCGACAAATAAACGAATTAATGTGGTGACAGAAAATAAATTACACTATCATTATCATTTTTTAAACTTGATATAGCGACGAAATCGCTCTGTATAAATCTACCTTATATGGGCATATGACAGGAAGTCAGTTAAAGAAACAAACAAACATGGCGCCTGAATACGAATCGGAAATGACAGTGTATAGATATTGTTTAATATGGTCGGATAAAGCCTCAAAAATTGTAAGTTGTAGGTTAGAAATTTATTTATTGGACTATGAAATATATGTTTCCATTTTTTTTTACGCAAAGAAGCCAGCAAATGATCATAATAATCGAAATTGCTGAGGTAGTGAATCACTCCCGCATCTGCACCATTACGGAGATCCTATGTAGTTGTAGCCCTCTTCCCATCCTCCTCCCCCCCCCCCCCAAAAGGGAGAGGGCTACATTATTGCAGCTAATGGCAGACTGACAAATAATTGTAATGATAAACGTGATGACTTTGACTTTGCATCGTCAATTTCCCTATCTATGTAGTAATGTACCACTATCGCCTGCTTATGGTGTGTATGTCTCTAAGTTGATTCGATACGCAAGGACATGCCATGCGTATAAATGGTTTTTTAAAGCGAGGCCAACTACTAACCAAAAAGTAGATGTTGCAGGGTTTATAACGAATCTCTTTTCAAGTCATCATTTCGCAAATTCTACGGTCGCTATAATGACCTTGTTTGCGATTACAATTATCACTTAGTCACATGTTGACTGATTTGTTTCAAACCCTTTGTTAGACTGTCATTTTCGTACTAGATTTGACGATGGGTAATCCGTATACTTTGTTTCGACTAGGGCTCACGGCGGGTGTGACCGTTAGCAGAGGATGCTTACTCCTTTCATGGCACCTGATCCTGTCTTCGCTTTTGTCGAAGGTCCGTGTTGCCCTAGCATCTGATTTTGTATGTTTTTTTTTGGGGGGGGGACTATGATTACGTTTAATACATTGTTACTTCGCCATTTTATATTGACAGCTTCCTACATGTAAGAACTTGATCCACCTCTGGTATATCCAGGGGTCTGTGTTTGTCCAACTCTTTTAAAAGAAACCCCTGGCTATACCAGATTAAAATTTGTATTCCTTATAGGAGTGATGGGATTGCCTTCACCTTTCCATGTGTAGATGGATTCAATATACACTTTTTTTCAGATGTCGGGGTACTTACTTTGGTGGCGCCCGGACTAAATGATTGGTTCAGTATGGATTATAATTTTACGAGTAACAAACAGCCTTATCTATGCATGCATTGGTAGTGGACTGTCACTAGAGCACTTGACTAGATACAGTTTGATTAGGACTTTCGAACCTTGTAAGATGGTATGAAGCACCTTTGACGCAAGGGTGGTGTAAATTTCAGGACTCTTGTATTTGCAGTGGTCTTAGAAGCAAGGCAAAAACTGCAAAAGGATTGGCAATTTTTTTTTTAGATTTCTTCCGTACAACAGCACATGTGGTAAATAAATTAATATTGCATAATGATCTAGAGCAGGATGGTTTCTACCAAATGTAATTGTCAAGATTCCCATGGTAGGGGTTCTTACTCCAGACCTAGGGCGGGGCCTATCTAACAAGTTAGAACCTCGGTTAACGTCATCTCGCGCTAACCTCTAGCATGCTGGAGTAGGGTGGGGCCAAACTTGGTATTGAGTATTCATATATATAAAACATTTAATATAAAACGTATCTTGATGTTAATGATACTAGATTGAACTGAACAGATATTAGAATGGGCAGTTAGCATTTTACCACAATTCGTAAATTTCATTATCTCGAAGGTAGGTGTTTTGGTACTGGTTGGGGCCAAAATGATAAGTGATTAAATGTGATCACCATCTGACATTTAAAACGGATTATCATTCCAATTCTGTTCAAATTAGTATAAAGCATCTTTTGAAACGAAGGTGACGTAAATTTCAGTCTCGTACACTTGATCCTAAAAAAGGTGTGTGCCTTCTTCACAACAATTGCATATCAAAGAAAAGCTAAATACACAGACATAATTATAGAGCAGCGGAGACCAAAATTGTCTATTTCATGATCCCTGGGATAGAGGTTTCAACTTTAGTATATGGTGTCGTGTTGTCCAACTCCTGTTTTTGTATTCTATTTGGGATTTACGATATTGCTCACTGCTCGTTGTCTTTGTCTTTACATATGAGATAAGCGTATAGATAATTTCTTCTAATGTTGTCGAAAGTAAACAAAGAAGGAATAGGCAGTCCTTTACCAAAATTGTAAATTCATTATCTAATGGGTATTGGTTTGGGTCCAGGGTGGAGCCAAATTTGCGAATTTCGAAACTCTACAGAAAGGTCCAAATTAGTCAAATGATGCTAATGTTACAAATTAAAAAACCCTTTCAAGAGTGTAAGCACTGCGTTTTCTTTTTAAGTTTTTTGTCATACTTGATGAATAGCTTAAATTTCTAGGAGATATTTTTTTCTAAATGTTGTAGCCCTTGGAACTACATCCTCACAAGTCAAGTGGTTGTGATTACGTGAACTCCACGTGGAGTTCAGGTAATCAAAACCCCTTGACTTGTGAGGATGGTGGATCTAACGATACTCATAATTAATATTCATAATTAATATTCATAATTAATATTCAGATGACCGATGAGGCCTTCGGTAGACCGACAAGAAGACAAACTGTTTTAGAGTTTACAAATATACAGCAGTGTAACTTTTTTTGACAAATGGAGCGTTTTGTATCGCAAGGAAGAAAATTAGCTGAGATAAAAATTAAGCTTAAGAAAACCTTACAAAGCCTGAATAGAATCAATGACGGTTACAATGTCTGAATACAATCAGTGACCGTTACAATGTCTGAAATAATTCAATGACCGTTACAATGTCTGAATACAATCAATGACCGTTAAAAGCCTTGATACAATCAATGATTGTATCAAGGCCTGAAACAATCAATGACCTTACAAGGCTTGACTACAATGCAAAGAATGTTACAATGGCTGAATACAAAATAATAATGAATAATAATAAACTAAAAATAATAATAATAATAAAAACGCTGGAAGGCCTGAATACTATCAAAAAACGTTACAGAGGCTGAATACAGTGCAAAGAGCGTTGCAATATCTTAATACAATATTGAACAAAAACGTTGCAAGATCTGGCCTGGAGGTTATAAAAAAAAATTGCACTCATACTATGATTACGTTTGACACAAATATAACTTCGCCTTTTTGTACTCAAACTCATATTCTGTGCTATTTATTTATCTAAATGCAGCTATGTTCGTTTTAAGTAAACTCTTTGCAACTCCAATGTATGTTAAACACACCTTGACACTTACTACATTTGACTATATATGAATGAGGATATCAAAGTTTCATACAGATTTAAATCACTGAGTTTGAGCTTGGGTACGAAAACGTGCTCACAAACGTTTTATAACTTCCAGGCCTGATTGCATAAATAAACGCTACAAGGCCGAACACTATAAACAATATCATTACAAGATCTGATTACAATAAAAAGAACGTTAAATGTCTAAAGTCAGAGGGCAACATTCAATGAATAGATTGTAGTTTGTTTTTTTTTATTTTTTGTTTTTTAAAAGGTTAAATCTAATGATTGGTAATCAATATTTCAGGAGGAGCTGTGCTTGAAAAAGAAGGAGTAAACAAAGATACTCTCATATTAGAACCGCCCAGGACCATGTACCAGGACTTTCAAATAGGTAGATTGATTGTATATTGTTTAACGTCCCGTCGAGAATTTTTCACTCATATAGAGACGTCACCATTGCTGGTGTAATGCTATAAAAGCTGGACCTATGCTCGGCGCTTATGGCCTTTGAGCAGGAAGGATCTTTATCTTGCCCAACCTGCAGTGAAGGGATTCTCGGTTTTTGCGTTCTCGTCCAAAGATCGCCCAATTTAGACGCCTCTTACGACAAAAAAAGGGATTTGGGGACCTATTCTAACCCGGATCCCCACGGGAGGCAAATTCAGTTGACATCAATATCTCGAACACTGATATCTCGAACACTATGGTTATGTCAAACTGATTTGGAGATCCCAGGTACCTATTTTATGAGTATTTTTACCCTCCATATCTCGAATCCACAGATATTTCGAACATTTGTTTCTGTCCCATCGAGTTCGAGATAACGAGGCTCGTTTGTAGACGAAAGTAAAACAGAAAATTTAACTAATTTCGTTTCCCCCACTTTCTAGATTACATAGTACTGATTACAAACTATCTAATTAATGCTTTATTCCACCTTAAGGTTTACGATGTTTATAGGATATAATGGAAATAAGTTCGCGAGGTAATCCTTTGCTTTGTGATCATATACATTGAGGATCTAAGGTGGATTAAAGAGTTGTACTCCAATTGGGGATCTAGAGGGAGATTACAGAGGTTGTACTCCACATTGGGATCTAGAGGGGATTACAGAAGTTGTACTCCATATTGGGGATCTAGAGGAGATTACAGAGGCTGTATTTCACATTGGGGGTCTAGAGGGGGGCTACAGAGGTTGTACTTCCTGCATGTAACTTACCTTCGTTCATTCTATTAACCAAAATCTTGATAAATATTCTTTGGCTGGACAGTACTAGTGGCAAGATCCAGGATTTGTTGAAAGAGGGGTCCAACAGACTAGAGGTCTTGGATGATGCCCAAGTGGGGCCCAGCGGGCGAAGCCCCTGGAAGTTCCAGAGTTTTATTGCTTTAAAGTTACTTTAGAGGGTTTAGCTATATTTCTATAAATAATGCTAATTTTGGTCAGCAGCTGGGGTGGCGGCTTCCCCCTTCTAAATCCGCCTATGCATGAGGTTTAGCAACCTCAATTTGACCGCTAATAGATCATTTTGTGCGCCAACCATACCCCCTTTTGATACCTTTTAAACTTAGTAAATTTCATCTTTGAATCTCATTCACTTTTTCTATAAACTGATACATAGCATTTATTCTTAGGAACGTCTTTGGCTGTTGGAAATTATTTATTCAGAAGTACAAAAGCATAGCTTTAGGTTCACCGAGGCTGGGAAAGGTAAGTTAAATTAAGAAGTTAAAATGTACTTTGGAATGAAATACCTGAAAATATTAGGAATACTGCAAATTTAAAAAATTGATAAATAAATTGAAATGAGAGATCTTTTGTTTGGGCTTCTGCTGATCTTAGCAAACTGTCCTCTTAGTTGTACTTCATATATTCGAAATTGTCAATACCACATATACATATTTGTATGCTTACAAGTTTTATGGTTGGTGAAGGGCAAATTCAAGTGTGATATTTTAAATTATATGCCAAAATACTTGCACGTGATATAAAAATGTATGTACATGTATATGTAGCTTATGTTTTATGTTATATTTGTAGTGGGTTTGTAAATGCCATGCGGTCAAACGCTCTACAGAGTTTATGCTATATTGTTACATTTCTCCGACTTTAAACAAAATGTTCTGATCTGTAGAATGTGTTGAAAACGTCAACATGATATGATTGGACATTTGATATGCATCTGTGTTATTAATTGGATTCTGTTAGCGAATGTGAGGTTGAAGTGTACTTTTCTGATATTCTTTAGGTTGTCTAGACTTTTGGAAAGATTGTGTTTCAATTAACGATACATTTTGTGTAGAATGCGGCAGAAATGGATGATATTTGATTTTATTATCGCTGATATTTATATGCATTTGTGTTATTTCCATCACTTTTGTTAGTTATTTGAGCTGAAAGAGAAAAAACCACACCTAATGTATCTAATAAATCCTGACAATATAAGGTAGGGCTTTCAAATTGTGTATATAGATTCATTATGGCCAACCCATGTACTTTGGTGGTTGACCTACTTTTAATCATAAATATCTCTTAAACTATCTAAGATAAAGTTTACATATTGGCAACTTGCCAATTTAAACTGCTGACACAAAGGCTATTCTACATTGCTTTTGAGTGTATCAAATTTCCAATGACAAACATTTTACCATATTCTCTGACTCCCTATCTTGTTTACAATCAATAAGCAACATGCACATTTATCCTCCATACATTTGAGATATATCAAACCAGCACTATCTTCTAAATAAACAAGATAAAATAGTTGAGTTCTGGTGTGTTCCAAGTCACATTGGTATCCATGGAAACACCAAAACGGACAAAGCGGCAAAGATGCACTTCAATATGAATTGTACACTATAAAATTCTCTATACTGATCTAAAACGCCTTATAAAACTGTGTGTAAATTCTCTTTGGCAAATATATTGAGATCTCTGCGATAAAAGTGAATCTTACTCTTAGTATTCAAACCGTGTACCATCAAATGAAACGCCAGGATAAAGTTATTGTTTCTCATTATGTATTGTGTCATGCTCAATTGATACAATTCTTACATTACAACAGAGAATTCAGCCTGAATATCATATCTCTGCGTTAAGGGAATTCATTTAATGCAATTGGTCTTCGTCCGTTGTCGTCCGTCGTGCATTGATCATTTTTACATCTTGATAAATATCAATCCAATTCTCTTCAAATTTGGAATGAAGCATCTTTGGACAAGACACATCAAATGTAAATTTCAGGATTCTTGCACCTTTGGGGCGGGTCAAAAGTGACAAATTTGGTAATTGATGAAATGTGTTAACAATTGAACTTTTTGTTTCTTCTTGATCACTATGATTCGAATTCTTTTCAAATTTGGTATGAAGCATATTTGGGTCAGGGGGGCATGAATTGTAAATATCAGGACTCTTGCACCCTTGGGTTTTAGCCAGGGTGGGCAAAAAGTGACCTATTTTTCAAAATCTTCTCTACAATACACATGGCTAAGAAAAACTAAATGCATAGTTGATATAAAGCAGGAGGGCCTTTACCAAAATTGTAAATTTGGTGATCCCCGGGATAGGGGTTCTGACCCCTGAGGGGGGGGGGGCAAGCTTGGTACATAGTGTTATAAACCAGTTGTTAAGACACTACTTATGCCAAAACTCAATCACCTTTTATTTCTCTACCAAACCCTAAAATAAAGAGAAACTATTTCATCATTAAGTAAAGGGCTGTTTTAGTTCATATGTAATATGGTTAAAAGAACAATTGTTTTCCAAGACCATTGAAAGGGGGTCTTAAAATGGTGATATTATGTCTTCTAAAATGTTCATGATAAAAAGGTTAATTACAAATGACTCTAAGTCATGTTTAGATATTTTCATTGCTATTACTGCCAAGATATTGTAAGCAAAATTTTCGATTTTGGAAATACAATATACATGTATTTCAGAAAATGTGGTAAAAGAAAATGATGGCTTTTGGCAAGATGTCTTTAATTAATGAAAAGTAAGGATGGAAAATAAATGAAAATGATTTTTTTTCCACTCAACTATGGTACAACTCATGTAATTTATTAAAGTGGGAAATAAAGGTTTATTTATAAAAAAAAAAAAACCATGGTATAATAAAGGAATAACAATGGTTGGCGACCTGTTTGATGATGAAAGCAATTTTTTGTTCTGTAAATGCTTTAAAACAAAGACATAACTTTGAGTGTGTATGTATTATGCAATACAACAGTGTTATAAGTGATATTTCAGATTTTATGAAAATTGTGTCCATTAAAAAAAAATTGTTTCAAAATAGTACCGTATGTAAACCTTTTTTTTATGTCCCGCCATAAAATGGCCGGGGCATATAGTGTTACCCTATTCCGTCATTCTGTTATTCCGCCCTTCCGTCATTCTGTCCTTCCGTCATCATTTGGTTTCCGTTCATTATTTCTGCAGGTCAAGTTCGAAGTTGGTCATGGTCCGAAGATTTTTGACAGTTAGCCCTCTTGAACTTAGAAAAAATCAGAAATTTTTCGTTTCCGTTCATTATCTCTGCAACGGTTGCACACATTCCACTCAAATTTGATATATGGATACGTCAGAGGAATATGCAGGTCAAGTTCGAATCTGGTTATGGTCCGATGATTTTTTACAGAGTTAGCCCTCTTCAACTTAGAAACCCCCAGAAATTTTCCGTTTCTGTCATTATCTCTGCAAACGGTTGCACACATTCAACTCAAATTTGATATATGCTCAGCGACGTTAAGGAATCTACATTAATATAAGTGCGATAAATCAACGTTCTGTACAAATGAATATGTTTGGTTGGTAAATTAAAAATTAAACACAACTGATACATCTATTGTGGTAATGGTTCAACATACGAGGCAAGGCAATCACATGGTCACATAAAATTGAATCATCACGTGCTTTGAGTCATGTGACCAGCTAAATATAGGGATGAGTTTATGATACACTAAAAGTGCATAGCACAAGGGCAGGAATATATCAATCATTATATTCAATGCAACATTTTGAACACAAATCCTTACTCTACACATTGTTTTGTAGGGAGACCAAAAATGTCTGTATTCTTGAGGATATAGCTAGAAAATATGTATATGGAAACTTTAACTGAATTGCACTCTTTTTACCACCGACGAATGCAGAATTTATTCTAGTACAAAACCCATCCTCCACTTTTTAAGCAACCAAGGGTTTGATAAGAATGTATGTCAAATATTTCTTCAAAATGTTGACCGCAAGCCCTTATGCTATGCATTAAAAATGGACATAATACATTTTCCATTTCCCCCACAAAACAACTATGCAAAACTGTGTATGTTATGGCGTCATTATTCATTGTGACGTCATTTGGCCTGGAGTGCATTTAGGTACTTTTATATACAGCTTTGTCAATTTCCTTGGGTTTCCTTAACGTCACTGAAGTGTCATAATGCCATTTTGTATCCCTTCTATTCTTGACAGGGTACATGGTCTCATGTACACGTCTTGTCGTCCAATCAAATGTCTGCATTCTTCTCTGCAGTAGTACATAATTATATATATGTGAAAACCAAAGAAAAAGTTGGATATAACTTGCAAAATGTGATATTTGGTGATTTTGCACTCACAAGAAGAAACAAAGTGCTAATTTTTCTTATCCTATACACAAAACAATATATTTTTTCTAGTCTGAAACAGAACAAACTACCAAATATATATGGGTTATTATCTCACTTGAAATTCAAATTTAACATTGAAAAGCATAATACTATTCAAAATTGTGATGTGTGTAGATTTGAAAAATGATGGTCATTATGGAAAAACATTTTTCTTTTTTAACTTATGTTATCTGCTTTCATCATATTTATGCAAACATAAACTGAGTGTGTATGTGTGTGCGTGCGCATGAGAATACATGTGTGTGTGAAAGGACATGTCAAAACAAATTAAATTCATTGTTAATATCGACGTACATGTATCTGATTTGTAAAAAAAAACCTACTAAAATAATACATATGTTATTCATATTAATTTGAAACAAAATGGATATTTGGAATGAGGAGAGAGTCTTTTGTCATGATTAAACCCCCGGCAACACAGTTAGGGGGAGGGGTATTACCGTAAATATGGTTAATTTTGCTGTCGATTAATTTTTAGCGGTTTTTTTTTTTTTTTTTTGCTACTAGTCAGTAGGATTTGCAAAATTATTTTTCTCAAAAATAAGTCTACCATAAAATTTCTAGATCCGCTAATCCGACGGTCAGTTGTATTAAACTTCCAGATGTTTAAATAGTAATCAGTACCGGCGATTCGATCATTCGAAGCGGCCAAGATCTTCCAGACTTTACCCAGAAAGGGGTAGGCCCACGAAGGGTGAAAATCGGCCCTGTAAAATGGTCAAAATTAAAGTGAAATTTCAACAAATTATGTTCTGCACAAATGATGGTCTATGTACAATAGATTATCAGGATAGCAAACTTTTTGAGTTTTGCAGTGGTGTATCTAAGATCTAATGCCCCAAACATCATGAAATATCATAAAATGCAAGACTTTGCTTAAAATCACCATATTTTTGGGATGAAAAACGTAAATTCGATATAGAGCACAGGCTTGGACCAAGATGTTATAAAAATTCAACTCTTCCTGGTATCATATTTAAACTAACAAAAAATGAAATTGGTCCAAGCCTGTGCTCTATAACGAAATACATACATGTATATCAATAATCTCCGCAACAGAGGAAATATAAGATGAATGAATGAATTCGATATCACTCGTGCGTAACTAATACTTACATGTAATATGTTCTTAATTCGGACTGAATACCATTTTATCAAATATACACGTTCACGTTTTATTGACTATCCTTTACTTTGGTATATTGTCATGCTCGGCATTATTTAGGTTAGAAAAAGACAGACATCATTTCAATAGTTGCCTAGAATTTTTCAATGCACCCACGCTGATCAGCGAGCGCGACTCTTGAAACGGCAACAAATTCGTGCGATGGAATTTTCTTGTTTTGATTTTTTATTTTTAGCGCCAGCATAAATTCGCAAAAATAAGAAACGTAAAAATAAATACATAGTCTTTTTGCTCAAATTCGCATAATTTTTTTTGTATACTGAAATCGGGTTCCAAACCGCGCATACAGTGTATGCAGAATATGTGCCATTGAATAGAACAAGATGAATTGACTGTTATATTGATCAATTTATTGAAATGTCAGTTAATTCTAAATGTTTTTTGTCTCTTGTATAGGTTTTGATTTACGAGTGGATGGACAGAAAAGGAAAACCAACGTTTACCATAGAAGATGACCAGGTAATAGTTATTGTACCACGTGACACAGTCTCGGTGCCAATCCCATTTCATTTTCATGAGCTATCTTCTTTATACATGTATACACACCATAAGCAGGTGACAGTGGTGCATTGTACATTACTACTTAGAAAAGGAAAATTGACGATTGCAAAGTCAAAGTAGTCACCCTTATCATATAATGTAGTTGTCAGTCTGTCATTAGAGTCAATGTTAAGTAAAATATTCAGATTCTGTGGTGTCATTTATTTCGAGTTCGTCAGGATATATCAAATGGACATAACTATGAAAATTATGATTGTTAATCGATGAAACATCATCTATATATCTATATGTAAAGTTGAAGGACACGGCAAGTTTTTTGTTTTTATCCCGTAATAGTTTTAGAACAATTTCTGCTTCGTATGAATATAAAAATAAGTCTGCCAATAAGTGGTAACAAATAGTGCCCATAGGAATACCAACAGACTGACGGACGACATGGACTCCAAAGACTAC
This sequence comes from Ostrea lurida, assembly GCA_903981925.1. Lineage (NCBI taxonomy): Eukaryota > Metazoa > Mollusca > Bivalvia > Ostreida > Ostreidae > Ostrea > Ostrea lurida. The sequence goes on along the minus strand of CAJDSM010026207.1, from coordinate 36,340 downwards.
ATAAATATTATCTATAAGAAACCCAAGCATGCTCTTAATATCTACTTCAGAGTACTTGTGTGGGCAATTAGAGTGGTTTCTAACAAAATATGTATCTTGTTTCCCAACGACCAGAAACTCGTATTTTTGTTGCCGTTTTTGTTTAAAAAGCAATTATCAATTATCTGAAAAAGCCTAGATTTTAATTTATTGTGAGGAATGGTTGTATAAAGTGTGGAGAAATCATACATTTTGATGCAGTCAATTGTCGAAAAATCTCGTGACTTGAAGTTTTCTAAAAGCTCATTTTACATGTTTACATTTGAAAAAAAATGTAAAGCATGAAATGCAACGCGCATGCAGTATGTTGGCGTGAAGCGTGTACGTAGCAGCTCATACGCTCATGCATTTTCATCAATGAATTTTATGTCAAGTGTGATATGAAAGTCTAGATTAAATATATATATTTTTTAAAATAACATACCTATAACACACTCAGATCATAAGTATTGTCGATTGCATATTCTAATTGCATGTCGTGCCTTATAATAGCAGTTTGGAAGTGGTTTTGGAACAGCATTGCTGACCTATAGAATTCGCGGTGAACACTTAGATGATATGATAATTGGAGCTCCGTATTACACATCAAACAATGACGTCAATACAGGAAGGGTTTACGTCTACAAATCAAGAGGAATTGTAATTGACTCTCTCTCTCTCTCTCTCTCTCTCTCTCTCTCTCTCTCTCTCTCTCTCTCTCTCTCTCTCTCTCTCTCTCTCAATCTTCAACAAAATAATATGATCTCACTAAACCAATCTCTTTGATTCTCTCTCGATCAATCAACAAAACAATATGATCTCACTAAACCAATCTCTTTGATAACTTACATGTAATAAAAATTGCTTTATCACACTTCTACAAGATAGGCTTTGGACTTCTCACAACTCTTAAAGGAACATCTTCTGCATATGCGCAGTTTGGAACCTCCATTGGTCTCCTTGGCGACCTAAATAACGATGGTTTCGACGGTAAGTATTTTTCTTTTTGTGTGTGTGTGTGTGTTTCAGAAGTGATAAAAGATGCATGACAAATGAAAGTTTTGTCCCAAATTCAGTCCAGCTTCCATAGGGGAATTATTTTGTACTGAAACACTTTCTTGTCTGTTTTAGTATGTTTTCCTAGAGGAATTTTGAAATAAACTCATCTATACGCATACGTAGTGCACAATCAAATATAGTTGTGAGGCCATAGTTTTTGTGGAGGAGGGTAGCATGGCTAATGCGTAAATGTGTCATCTCTTCTCTCCTTGCACGGGACATTTTTAGAAAAAGAGAATTTTGTTTTACATTTTTTTTATTGATACCGAATGGCTTTTTAAGATAGAATTTCAAACAAAAATTATCAATATTGGTAAAAAACACATTTCGGTGAAGTTGTAAAAGACGAAAACAAATTTTGTTTATATGTATTTTCAATTTGTGTTCAAATGTACAGATTGGGCCTATAGAAAGTTTAAAGTGGAATGCTACACCAAAGAAATTTGGTGTGAATGAAAAGCAGAGGCCAGGATATGTTAAACAATATTTTGAAAATTAAAAAAAACTATATTTCGTAAACAAATTTCAATTTTAGTAGAAAGCTAAAGCAGTTTGAAAAAATTTAAAATTCTGCTGGAATCAAACCCGCGATTTACAGTTCAGTAAGCAAAGTGCTAACTTACTGATCTACTCAGCTATACCTGGACTGACATATAACCCTGAAATTGATATTTTTATCCATGTTTCAAAAGGAAGTCAGTCATAATGGCGGTGTAGAGATCTACCTTAAATCATCAAATGATAAATCATTCTCAATTTTATACGAGACAAACCATACACACACATTTGATTAAGGCCACAGGGTACCGAAGATATTGAATGTATCAAATGAAGTAGAATTTTGCTGTGTTTATTTTGAGATTTTCTATTATTTCAACAAATAAGACAACAGTGTAAAGCGGAAATCAATACCTGAAATACATTAGTGAAAAAGATCTTTGGGAATTCAAAGTACATACACTTTAATTTTGGGTAATGATTTCCATTGAATTTTCAGAAAGAAATTAAAGATTTCTCAATTTTAGATGAATTTGAATGAAGCATTGTAATGGAAACTTTACATTTTTCAACTCAAATGACTTTATTATATTAGTTTGTGATCAGCCGCCGTCGTTTGGTGTTTTACTATGATGAAACATTTCCCTTATGAACCTTTGATACAGTATGACGTTTGGATGTGCAAAAAGTGAGAAATGGAGAGCGAGTGAATAAGAAAGAGAGACTGTGCACGCGCGCGTGTATGTGAGAGAATGGTTGAGTGAGAGAAAAAGGGGGTAACTACACATTGAGTGAGAAAGAGAAAGTTGACTAAATATACATGTTTTCCATGTTAATTTTGTGTTTCTTGTTTCTCAGTGAATGTGAGGTGTCTTTTTTCCCCCTTAGTAATATACCACTATCACCTGCTTATGGTGTGTATATCTCCCAGTTGATTCGATACGCAAGAGCATGCTATGCGTATGCGGACTTTTTAAAGCGAGGCCAACTACTAACAAAAAAGTTGATGCTGCAGGGTTATAACGAATCTCGTTTAAAGTCATCATTTCGCAAATTCTACGGTCGCTATAATGACCTTGTTTGCGATTACAAATTATCACTAAGTCATATGTTGACTGATTTGTTTCATACCCTTTGTTAGACTGTCATTTTCCTACTCGATTTGACTACGGGTAATCCCGTTTACTTTATTTCGCCTAAGGGCTCACGGCGGGTGTGACCGGTCAGCAGAGGATGCTTACTCCTCCATGGCACCTGATCCTACCTTCGCTTTTGTCGGAGGTCCGTGTTGCCCTACACTCGATTTTGTATATGTTTTTTGGATTATGATTACGTTTGACACAATGTTAACTTCGCCTTTTTGTGTCACGTGTAAAAGTTTGAGAAACCTTTAGGTGGGGGAATTTTAGGATGAATATTTTAAATCATACCTTTATGCATGCATTTAAAGATAGGATTGTGCGATATTATCGGTATTCCAATAAGTTGCGATTCGTTAATAAAAAAATATTATATTTCGATACCTTTTTTTCAATACCGGTATATATCGGCGAAGATACTCGGGCCAGGAATTTACATTCAGCTCGAGATTCCTCGCGTATGAAATCCAGATATATGTTTTACATTAAAGTAAAGAAGTCCAATGATCCAATGATTCATTAAACTTCAAAGCCAGGCAGAATTCAGCCCAAACCGTACCACTTAATTAGGTTTCGTGGTGTTATCAAACCACGAACGTTAATATTTCAACTGAGAAAAAAACCCACATGGTTATAGTTTTTATTTCAATCATTTTTTTTAATCATGCAGATATTGCTGTTGGCGCCCCTTATGAAGAAAATGGAAAGGGTGGGATTTACATTTTTAACGGTCATAAATCAGGAATTTGGCCGACATTTTCTCAACACGTTAGAGCACTTCATCTTCATAAAAGCTTCAAAGGTTTCGGAATCTCATTTTCAAGGCCCATGGACTTGCATCATAACGGAAAGAAAAAATCAGGTAATTGATTCAATACAAGATTGTAGAATACAATTTGTTTTGAATTATTTTATTCCAACTAAACTTTTTTTGTGAAAACAGAACTGGTCGCGGTAGCTCAGTGGTAGGGCTCAGTGTTTGTGATCGTGAGGTCCTGAGTTCGAGCCCCGCTCTCGGAGCGGCCGCGTCAAACCTTGGGCATTAAAATAGGTAGTGATTGCTCCTTCGCCATGTGCGAGGTATTAGAAATGAGAAACAAGGGTCTTTCGGATATGGCCTTAAAACAGAGGCTTCGTGTATCAGCAGGCATAGCACGCAAAAGGACCCTCACTGCTAAGCCGAAAGAGCTAAGCATAGGTCTAAATTTGCATCCCTTCACCGGCAATGGTGTCTTCCCAATACGTGTAAAATATTCTCAACGGGACAAAAAAAAAAACATATAATCAATTATGATTATGCAATGATAGTTTTTTTTTCTTTGAAGTGCTAGCAATCGGATGTCATCGTTCTAGCAATGCTGTTGTACTACAAAGCGCAGACGTGCTCGACATCAAAACCAGTGTTGAAGTTTTAAAGATGAAAACCAATGTCTGTGTTTATTGTGCGCCATTCAAAGTTTGTTTCAAGCTTACACTACCAACAAGACGGGATGTCTTTTCACCTGGTAAGTACATGTAATTAAGTCGCCCAAAACGGAGTTTTGGCGACTTATTGTTTTTGTACAGTTTTATAATTCGTCCAACTTTTGGATGATTAATTTGTCTGCACGAATACGAAGAAACGCCTCAACCAATCAAGACGAAACTTTCTGAGGGGAAAGAGGGTGACTCGAAGAGGTGCAATCCAATTTTAGAATTCATGGGTTTAATCCCGTGGGTGTTCTGGGTTCATGAAGTGCAAAATAAAAAAAATGACCGAAGGGTATCGTGTGACATATTAAATTGAAGGTATCCACGAATAAAGTTCAGTTTGGGGTGTTCCAGGGTCATTAAGTACACAGAGTTTAGGCCGGGGGTCACTCACAGTTCTAGGTCATTAAGTGCAAAATACATGTAAAGAAAATCGACCGAAGGATATGATGTGACATATCGAATTGAACGTCTCCATGAGTAGAGTTCAGCCTGGGATGTTACGGGGTTATTAAGTGCAACATAAACGAGTAGAGTTCTATAGTGGCATATTTCTACCACCACTTGTCAGATAATTATGTCGACTTGTCAGATCTTTATGTCGACTTGTCAGATCTTTTTGTCGACTTGTCAGATATTCACGTATTCAAGAATTCATGATGAAAACGTGTTCATGCCCAGTTTGTGCCATCCAGCTGACAACATATTCTTCTGACAAGTCAACATAATCATCTGAAAGTCGGCATCATTATCTGACAAGTCGGCATCATTTTCTGACAAATGGAGATCATAATTATAATTATGTCTACTTGTCAGATTACAATGCCGACTTGTCAGATAATTATGTTAACTTGTCAGATAATTATGTTGACTTGTCAGAAAATTATGTCGACTTGTCAGATATTATGACGACAAGTAGATGGCAGTTAGTGGCATTAACACGCATTAAACATGCAAGATACCGAATTCCTAATCATGGTGATTATTTTCTGACAAGTCGACATAAAGATCTGACAAGTTGACATAAATATCTGACAAGTCCACATAAAGATCTGACAAGTCCACATAATTATCTGACAAGTGGTGGCAGAAATATGCCACCATAGAGTTCAGCCCGGGAGAGGGTCATTGAGTGCAAAATTTAAAAAATGACCGAATGGTATCTCGTGACATGTCAAATTGAAAGACTCGACAGGTAGAGTTCAGCCCCGGGGTATTCCGGGAGTCATTAAGGGCAAAATCAAAGAGTTCTCCAAAGGATATCTTGTGACATATCAAATTGAAGGTTTCGACGAGTAGAGTTCATCCCCGTGGTATTTCTGGGTCATTAAGTGCACAAATAAAGAGTTCACCGAAGAGTATCTTGTGACATATCAAAAGAGTTTAGCCCGGGGGTGTTCCAGGGTCATGAAGCGCAAAATTAAAGAGTTCTCTGAAGAGGATCTTGTGACATATCAAATTGAAAGTCTTGACGAGTAGAGTTCATCCCGGGGGTGTTACGGGGTCATTAAGTGCAAAATTTAAAACAAGTTGAAAGTCTTGACAAGGAGAGTTAAGCCCGGGGTTATTGGGGGATTAGGGCGACTTGTGTGTTGGCATCCCAACACAATTATCACTAGTTGCTGGTTAATTTTGTTACAGTCCTTGGGTAGTAGCATTAATTAATACGTTCTTTTGTTTTTGCAGCTAGTGCGCAAGTTTTGGGTTCCATTCTGGGTATTTTGAAGAACAATCAAACTCCAAGTTCTAATTTATATGTAAAAATCCCCGATGAGTAGAAAAATTATTATAATAGTAAATATTTGATAAAAGCAAGAATTTATAGGTTCATTTAACTGAATATTTTGTTTTATTCTGTGGACTATCTGTACATATATAATACATGGATTCTACGTATTGATATTGTGACAAGTAGCTTAGATTGATTAATTGTTTAATGTTTTACGCCATGTTGGCAACATATCAACCATTTTATGTCATTTACTGAAATGTTTGTCTTCGAGTGTTGAAGCTTCCCTGATACCCCCTTTTAGTGAGCGTAGAAATAACGTTATTTGTTTTATACCTGATAACCACCCTCCCCTGCAGTGAAATAATTTATTTGTTTTATTTATAAAGATTGTACATGTTATATTTTAAAACAAGATTATCAATAATGACTGCATTCATTCAGGACTATCTGTATTAAATGGTACATGTAGTTACTGATGGTGAAATTTGGTATGGACTTCATAACAGAAATTACATACAAGTATGTGTAGACTACACATATAATGTAATGCGCATTCTGCTGCTCCCTATAAGATCGACTTTAAAGTCTCTACATCGGAAACTGAAAACACAAATAAATAAAGGACATTGTATAGTCTTTGATATCATACAAGTATCAGAAAAAGCAATGATTTGCAGAACACAAGGAAAAGAGGTAACGTCACTAAAATGTTTTCTACTGGCGCATTATGCCAAGTTGGCGGTGCTCTCGTTTTAACAAAGGTAAGCTTTTACCTTTTAATATCATTATTAATATCATTCCATATAATTTAACCGCCCCTTTTTAATAACCAAATAGATGTCTCAAATATCATTCAATGTCTAACACTTATGAGAAATTATTTTCGAAGGGTGGCGCGATGCACCAAAATTAGTTACATGTATCACATATTTTCATTATGAATTATAGTTCCTAGCAATATCTATAAGTAAGGTGACAATGACTTTTATTGGCGCTGATCGAGTGTGAAACGGAAAGCTCTATGCCGAGGATGATGTGCGTCAAAGTCAAATTGAAAATAAAATCTACAAACAAAAATTGATTTGGTCATCCAACACCAGTTATGTACATGTATTTACGCATATACTGGTTAACCTTGCACACTTCTACTCATATAACTACAAATGAAGAGGGGTTATTATAAGAGGCGAAACTATAGCTTTCGGATTCTTTTGGAAAAGGCACTTCCACTCTCACCATCTATTGTCAAAACAAATCCTCATTGTACAATTTCTTTTCTGATAAATAGTAATTATTTTAAAAGATATAAAAGAACATCATTACCGGTAATAGTACTTTTTTCTTGGCATTTCTTAACTAGTAAAATAATTAGATATATAAACCAATAACTTTATCTACATCGCCAAGTATAACATTATGTTCATGAAACACTTATACAAATGTATTTGCCCGTTAATTTCTTGGATAACATCTTCCAAGGATGATCAAATTATTTTAACATTATCATGATAAAAAAAGGATTGGTTTCTGTGTCGAAACCATCAAGCGAACTTATTCTTTAAATTTTTTTATAATTTTTTTTTTAGTGATTTTAAATTTCACTGCTACCATTAGCAAACACAACATGCGACATAGTGCATTCTTAGACGAGAAAACACATATCAACAGTCTACACACATTAGAGGAGTCCATTACTCTGAAACCTAGTCACGTTACGTGTTCGAGAGAGTTTTATATCATACTCAAAGTAAGTATTATTTGTTACACTACACGTACGTGATTACTTGGTTTTTATTCCAATGCGAATCGCTGCACCAAAATTATACTTATGAATAGCTTGTTAAAGTGTTTCATAACCATGGAAAGAATGATATTATATAATACTCTTGATTGTTTTACGTAATTTTTGTTTCGGAATAGCTAAAAAAGTTCTTTTGTTTGCAAGCTGCATTTTCCTGATGATTTGCAACACCACATGTACGTGGTTACTTGGTTTTTATTTCAATACAAAAAGGCGAAGTTAACATTGTGTCAAATGTAATCATAATAAAAAAAAACAAAAAAACAAAGCATATCCAAAATCGAGTGTAGGGCAACACGGACCTCCGACAAAAGCGAAGGTAGGATCAGGTGCCATGGAGGAGTAAGCATCCTCTGCTGACCGGTCACACCCGCCGTGAGACCTTGATCGAAATAGAGTAAACGGGATTACACGAAATCAAATATAGTATGAAAATGACAGTCTAACAAAGGGTATGAAACATGACTTAGTGATAATTTGTAATCGCAAACAAGGTCATTATAGCGACCGTAGAATTTGCGAAATGATGACTTTAAACGAGATTCGTTATAACCCTGCAGCATCAACTTTTTTGTTAGTAGTTGGCCTCGCTTTAAATACGAATCGCTGCACCAAAAGTATATTTATGAATAGCTCGTTAAAGTTTTTGAATGATATTATATAATACTCTTGATTATTTTACGTAATTTTTGTTTCGGAATAGGTAAAAAAAAGTTATTTTGTTTGCAAGCTGCATTTTCCTGATGATTTGCAACACTACATGTACGTAGTTATTTAGTTTTTATTTCAATGCGAATCGCTGCACCAAAATTATACTTATGAATAGCTTGTTAAGGTGTTTCATAACCATTGAAAGAATGATAATATATAATACTCTTGAGTATTTTACGTAATTTTTGTTCCGGAATAGGTAAAAAAAATGTTGTTTTGTTTGCAAGTTGCATTTTCCTGATGATTTGTTTTAAAGGATTCTACCGTGGGGAACAGCGGAGTACAAATAGACGTCGAGCATGTACTTCAAAACTCCTCAACACCTGTTGTTTTAAACAAATTCCAGGGAAGGTGGGATGAACCAACCGTGCCATCACGTTTCAAATACAAGGTAATAATTGAAATATGATTATTAGCTATAGCACGCAAATTGAGTCATGTCCATATCTAATTGGATATACTGTTTTGTGCGAACTTTTACAAAATGATGAAGCGATTTTTCGAGTGTATATCATATTTTTTTCCTAGTTTATTATCACGTTCGGTGTCATTCTCCTTTAAGTATTATGTTTCAGACACGAATTAGAGGCGTCGATTGATAGATGTTGGTGTTGCGAGAATATTCCCATTGGTTTTCAAACTTACTGCACTGCATCCTTTCATCATTTCAATGTATAATGTCTTCACACCTACTTTATCGTCCATTCTGTCATCATTATAAAAGATGAAGATCAGTAAAACAGAATGACGGACGTTCCCCGTAATGAATTATATGATGTATCTATGTCATATGATGAACGACCTACGCAATGACCAATAACTGTTGACGTGGTATATATGTTGAGTGAAATACGTTAACTATGCGCAACGTAATATAGTCCCTCTGAGGAAGCTACAAAAATGTGACATAAGATGTAGAATGTTTTAATCAATGGAAGTGATCGGCTTTTACATATAATGACCTTTGTCTGAGTCATTTGCTTAATATTACTTATGATTAATAGCTGTGCAAAACCGTTAAAGACTTTTCTTTATAGAAAATATTTCATCTCAGTGATCTTGACCATTTAAATGACCTAGAAATACTGCTTGAAATAACATTTAATTAAAGGTACAAGGTAGGTCTCCAGAGTGACTTTGACTTTTACCAATATACATGTAAAAATGTATATCATAATTTGTAAAAGTAGGTCAAAGGTCAATGTTAAGGTTATAACGCAGCACAGTTAAGGGGCCAATGAAAAATTCGCTGTAAATATGCGATCGAAAAAATCATTTATTAGAATTGATAAATCATTTTGGAACTTTATTGATAATGATAAAAATATGATGGACTGAAAATACATATTCAGGGCGATATATTTCATATTTAGATTGATCACGTGATTCGCGCGTCACGTGGATTTTGCAAATTGACCACCGGGTATTGTGGTTATCAATAAATTTCAATATTGCAAGTGCATAATGGGAGTGAAAATTCCTAACTAAGAATTCATGAATGTTTTTATAACCTCTGTAGTTTATGAATTACGTTGCATACCTTTACATATTTTACTTAAATTGTTAAAAATACTATATTGTATAGTATGTTAAATTTCTTACCGGTCAGCGCGGCACCTCGATTTTAAATAGGCAATTTATTTCTAAGATTTCATCAGGAGTACAACGTTTTTCAAATAGCTTAATATTTATTTGGTTCGCGTTAAAACAACACATTGCAATGTATTTAGGGCATGCCCTTGTATTGAATCGATATGCATGACCCACCCACGACTTAACATACCCCCCCTTATCAATAAATAAGACATCAATGCTTTCCTACAGGAGAGGTAGATGATATTTTAGTGAATTCATAAAGTGTGAATAGTGCTCAAATTGTTAGTCTTTTAAATATTACCAATCATTTACATGTAAATTAATTTTTTGTTGACAAAAACAAATGATCCGCCACCTCTAGATCATGAAATGCGTCACACTAGTTCACAATGACGTCATGATAACAAGTGCATTGCGATCAATGATTTGTTTCTATCTGAAGGCGTCATGCTACACTCACGACCAACAAAGCCGTTTAATGTAAGTTTTTGTGTAGTACTATACTTCCGTGCATTAAATGAACATTAATTGTTTTAAATTACAGGATATTTCAAGTGTTCCGATATTTTGTTGTTTTTTGTGATGTCATAATACACATTCCTGAGTAGATATTAGGACACGCCTCCTTACTTCAGCCTTAACTGTGCTGCGAAGGTCAAATACTTTGGTAACAATGGCAAGGTCTTGTCACCAAAAATACACATACCAAGTATGGAAGATATACTTTTTATCGTGTAATAGATATGTCCAAGGTCAAAGTTTAAACTGATAGACAGAAAGGACAGATAGACTGATAGACCAAAAACTACATGTATATGCCCCCTATTCTTTGATCCTGAGATATAAAAAAACAACCTAAACGTTGACATTGTATTAATTATTCTTTTAATGTTACAGTTTCTTTACAATGATTTTTTGGGGAATGTAAAAACCATGGAGCCAGTTTTTCAAAAAATGCAGCAGGAATGGGAAGTCTTGAACAATTTCTACCTTGTCATTGACCCAGGCATAATGTCCTTGGTAATCACAGTATCAAATGACAATATACCAGTTAATAACCTTATTTTTAAACAACGTATTCCCGGTTATATGCATCTCATGCGATCATTGAAGACGCATTCCAACCGAACACTCCCATGTACAGTACAGAAGTCTACAAATAAACATCACGACTTGAGGTGCTTTGTCGGAAATATTTCAGCAAATGAATCTGTGGTTTTACGACTTAATTATGTGATCCAGGAGCCTATGGCGGATATTTCTAATGTAACAGTTCAAAGTAGTCTAACCACAAATATTTTGGAAACTGAACAGAAAGTGGTGTTCGAAAATTACACTGTGAAGACTGCCCGTCGTTTGTATGCTGATATCAAAAGGTATGGTGTTGTAACAGTATATAGTTGTTGACGGGGGTAGATGGAAATAGTCGACCTGTTGGACCGGATTGCAAGCTGTTGCCCAAGGCCGCGGGCAACAGCTTGCACTCCGGTCCAACAGGTAAACTGTTTCCCGAGTCTCCTGTCGACAATTGTTTTGTTATACCTCTACTAAACAGTAGAATTTCCTCTATAGGCTTAGCTATGTCTATCAATTCTTCGCAAGATTTATCCCGAAGACACAGTGATAAGTCCAAAGTCCAAAGATATTTACCGAGAATATTATTTTTAAGATGTTTTCACCACATTTCTATTGTGTTTTTGCTGTCCCTGCTTTCAACGTCGTTTGGATTGCATCCTCATTCGCCGCAGCGAAACAACCATCTGCCATTTCTCTTTATCCAAACGACAGGAATAAAGCACTCAGGGTACCTCGGCTGATTACATCTAACGGGTGGTTACCAGAATCAGCCGAGGTTTGCCGAATGAGGGAAATATAACCAAATTTAGCTCCATATGACGTCAGTAGGCTACAGTCTTTTTAACAGTACCCCCCTGTATATAGACGATGTCTTATCAATTAACAATCATAATTTTCACAATTATGTCCATTTGATATATCCTAACGAGCTTGAAATAAAGGACACCACAGAATCTGACGGATGTGCTTCATATTTGGATATTTTACTTAATATTGACTCTAATGGCAGACTGACAACTACATTATATGATAAATGGGATTACTTTGACTTTGCAATTGTCAACCTTTTTTATGTAGTAATGTACCCACAATCCTGCTTATGATGTGTATGTCTCTCAGTTGATTCGATACGCATGCCATACGTATGATGATTTTTTTTAAAGCGAGGCCAACTACTAACAAAAAAGTTGATGTTGCAGGGTTATAACGAATCTCGTTTAAAGTCATCATTTCGGCAAAATTCTACGGTCTTTGTTAGACTGTCATTTTCATATAAGATTTGACGACGGGTAACCCCGTTTACTTTGTTTCGACTACAGGTGTGTGACCGGTCAGCAGAGGATGCTTACTCCTCCATGTCACCTGATCCTGCCTTCGCTTTTGTCGAAGGTCCGTGTTGCCCTACACTCGATTTTGTATGTCTTTTTGGGACTATGATTACGTTTGATACTTTGTTACCTCGCCATTTTATATTTGTAAGGGATGTTGTAGGAACTGTTTAGTAGGGTATAACAATAAATAAAAGATCCTACAAAGGTACATGTAGAGCACTGAATCGAACTGCATCGAACAAGTGTTCTAAATTCAGTTCTTATATTTTCTTTAATTATTTCTAGGTATTCAAGGCCGACAAACTTTCTAATACTAAATACCCACAACGAAAAATGGAGCAAATTTAATCACGGATATTTTCTAACCTTACTATATCCTGGTAAAGTCGAGAGCATACACTTTCTGATTCCAGTTTTGGAGGACAAAATTTTGCTGTCTAGCTCTAATGTAAGTCTTTGTTTTAGTTGTTTGTATCCTTTCGGTGTTTATATATCTATGATAAACGTTATTCATATAGCCGTGTTGATCGTGGTAACTTGAAGAAATACATATAGAATGATAACACCATCTTTATAGTCAACTATAATTTATTTCAGAGACTAGCTTATGACCCTAGCGGGTCTTCATCGGGTCTAAAGCAAATCATGTTCACATATCTATACTCTTGTGAACATGATTTGCTTTAGACCTGATGAAAACCTGCTAGGGTCGTAAGCTAGTCTCTGAAATGAATTATATTTGATCATAAAGATTGTGTTATAATTCTATATGCATTTCTTCATATATCTATGATGAAAGTTTTTACCCGCGTTAGCTTATATATTTTTTTCTTCAATGTATTGCATTCGTGAATTCAAGTGAATGTCAAAAAAGCATGCAAGTAAATGTGAAGAAATAATTCTAAAAGACAATTACAAGATATAATTTTCCCTATTTACATGCATATCTTTATCTTTGTAGGTGGATATTCAATATGGAAAGGCAGAAATGAAATGCAGATGGGGGAATTTTACCTCTGAAATAAGTGAACTGGACTGGACAAAATCTTTAGGGGTGAGAAGAAAGCTTAAGTCGCATGAAACTTTCGACATTATGTTCTTGTATGGTATTAACAAAGATAGGAAACACTGACAAATACTTGAACATTAATACCGGTATTACCCGTGGTTCATACTCATCGCATACGTTCATATTAGAAAGCTCAAAATAATACAGATGTTGCTGTTGTATACCTTCTATTTTGAACATGTTTTAAATAATGTTGGTGTCTTAGAGTAATGTTTGGCCGGGTTACACCACGTGCAACCGACTCATAGTATGATGAAGGGCGAGAGGGTGTTTCTTGTAATATAGAACCTACTTTTGCTCATCAACTCCTCTCACACCTTTACATGGAACATGACATATCTAAACTTTTAGACAGTTGTTATGGACACATTGAAGATGTACATGTGCCTTTTTGAAAGGCAAAGATAACGAACATTGATCAATTTCGTAAGTGAAAGTAATCCGATATTTTTTCGACAAATGTACATGCAATTGAACTTTGTCATTTTAAGGATGTCTTGAATATATTTTATTTTTATCATTTTGTGTAATCAACTCCTCTCACACCACTGAACTAGATATTCCTTGAACTTTGTACAGTTGTTATGGACACATTAAAGATGTGTATTTGTCTTTCTGAAAAAGATCCAACATTTGTCGAAAAGTGTAGATGTAATTGAACGTTGTATTTTGTTTTAGCATATCTTGAATAGCTGATGACCTAGTTATGTCGTTACGATAAGCCAATGTACATTCCATGAATTTCCATTCTTCTCAACTCAAAATGAATCTAAACTTTTATAGTAATCGTCCCCTAGACAAATATTCCACAGTGGTAAGATTGCTTTACCAATATTTTTCAATTTCAGCTACCCAGTCTCGTGACTGTTGTCAAAATGTGCTCTCCTGAGCATCATACAGTGTATATAGATTCTTCAGTCTTCATAAACAATGCAGTTCAAATAAATAACAGCAACAAGTAACAGTTCAACGAAAATCCTAGCAATGGAAGTTTTTATACAAATTTTCAATAATCTTAAAATTTTAGCTTTTATAGAAAATTCATAGGACTATTGTTGAAAGTTTCTACCGTTTTGAGCATCTAAAAGATCTTATAATAAAGAAAATATACAGCTTCCGTTGTTTTAACCTCAGACAGTCGCAGGTCGATTGTAGAACAATGGTAAGAAACCACAAGTTTATCGTTAGAAAGTTTCCAGAACAGCGTTGAAAATTCCAACGATTTGCTAGGGACTATTGCAAGTTCGAAAATATATGATCACGTCGAAATCAATTTTACTGTCATACATGTGTGACGCTAACGTATATTTTCGTCATATCTGTTATTCTACAACAAACTTTAAAAAACACAAATTTCGTATCAGAAAACACATATCGTAGGAATTCCATTTTTTGGTTATAATAGACCTGTCGTATACATGATGTGTCACGTGTATGGCTCAGTACTAGTTTACTAAAACCACTAAATGCCTTACACATCCGTCTCAACAAAAGCTATGTCAGTCAGTCGTTTCCGCAGTACATGTAGTTTTCACACCCGTCTCTACAAAAGCTATGTCAGTCAGTCGTTTCTGTAGTACATGTAGGTTCGCGAAATTCTTTCGAGCAAACATTTTAGGTTGTAGGTGACTGTCTAGTCATTCCCATGATCGTGGTAACCTACAAGTCGAGGTGCGATCGATTCGCAACAGGGCAGTCCAGTTCTGATTCTAAATCAGGGAGCCGTCAAACCTTAAACGTTTAACATGGGTAGTAGATTGTTGGCTGTTCGTTATCTTCACCTTTGCATAGGTAGTAATTGTTTCTTCACCCATCGCCTGGCATCAGCGGAGAAAGTCACGGATATTAGGATATATCCTCATTAGATATTTTTACGATCCTAGCCCCGACTTATATTGGCAAGATATTTGCATCTGTTCCAACAATGTTCAAAGCACATTTTCAAAAAACTACGCACTGGAACTATTATCGATAGTTACATACAACAAAACATTGAGCATGTTCAATACCCTTTAAGGGTTCCCGACCGCACATTATACTCTAAACATGAATTTCGTTCATCACCCTTGTGATTGGGTGTAAATATAAATTGGCGAAGTAGACAATGTGTTAAACGTAATCATAGTCCCAAAAACATATACAGTATACAAAATCGAGTGTAGGGCAACACAGACCTCCGACAAAAGCGAAGGCAGGATCAGGTGCCATGGAGGAGTAAGCATCCTCTGCTGACCGGTCACACTCGCCGTAAATCTGTTTCGTACGTGATGTATGTTATTTCATTACGTAGTTCCAGTTGTCTTGTGTGGAACGTACACATACCAAGAGTTATAATTTTCATCATGGAGATCGAAGCATTTACATACTGGATTATGGAAAAGGAAGTTGGTTCGTAGTTTTACATCGCGTCGATAGTTTCTCTCTAGTATTGAGACAGCACCAGTAGTAGCGCTACCAGAAGTAGCAGTGAGGGCTCTTCAAATAACGTGCCAGCACCTGCCGCGACACGGGACCTCCGTTATAATATCATATCCGATAGACGTGATTCTCACCTCTAAAATAATACCGACCGTTTAGCGAAGTAGGTTTGACGTGGCAATGTCACGAGCCAGGCTCAAACTCCTGACCTTCCGGTTACAAAGCGAACGCTCTACCACCAAGCTACAGCAACCGGTGAACAATCCATAACGAAAGTATAATTAGTGCTAAATTTTATTAAACAAGGAATATAACAATAAACTTTAGCTACAATTACATGCATTTTCATAAATGGATGAATAGCTGAACATAGAATTGGTTGTTGATAAATCTTACAAACTAAGATGAAATGCTGATTTTGTTCGTTTTAAGTCTGATTCATATTGAGTAGCCACCTGTTGTAGGTGAAGAAACACAATTCCTAGGTGAGCGATGTGACCCATGGGTCTCTTATTTTCAGAATTGTAGACACACTGTATTGAGATTTCTTCTCTATTTTTTTTAAATCAGACTTGTTGATATATTCATTGTGGTACGCCGTTTTTGATTTCAAACTTGTACGTATGTCATTGTGAGTTGCTATCTCGCTACATTCAGATTTGTAGACATGTTTGTTGTAAATTGCTAATTCGCTACTTTCAGTTTATAGATATATGTATTGTAGATTACTACCTCGCTGTTTTCAGACTTGTAGATATTTTATTGTACACATCTCTCTCGCTACTTTCAGACTCGTAGATATGTTTATTATTTTCACTTTGTAAATGTTTTATTGTACATTGCTGTCTCGCTACTTTCAGTTTATAGATATGTGTATTGTAAATCACTACCTCGCTGTTTTCAGACTCGTAGATATGTTTATTGTACACATCTCTCTCGCTACTTTCAGACTCGTAGATATGTTTATTGTACACATCTCTCTCGCTACTTTCAGACTTGTAGATATGTTTATTGTTGCAGTCTCGCTATTTTCACTTTGTAAATGTTTATTGTACATTGCTGTCTCGCTACTTTCAGACTTGTAGATATGTTCATTGTACATTACTGTCTCGCTTAGTAACTTTCAGTTTATAGAAATGTTTATTGTACATTACTGCTCGCTACTTTCAGTTTATAGATATGTTTATTGTACATTACTGTCTCGCTACTTTAAGTTTGTAGATATATTTATTGTACATTGCTATCTTCCTACTTTCACTTTTTAAATGTTTATTGTACATTGCTATCTCGCTACTTTCAGACTTGTAGATATGTTTATTGTACATTACTGCTCGCTACTTTCAGTTTATAGATATGTTTATTGTACATTGCTGTCTCGCTACTTTCAGTTTGTAGATATGTTTATTGTTCATTGCTGTCTCGCTACTTTCACTTTGTAAATGTTTATTGTACATTGCTATCTCGCTACTTTCAGACTTGTAGATATGTTTATTGTATTGTACATTGCTATTCCACTACTTTCAGACTTGTAGATATGGCCATTGTGAGTTGCTGTCGTGTGAAATTTGGCCATCATCATCCTTCATTCTAATATCGGCGTCGTTCTACCTCTCTGTTAATTCGCTAAATTGGCCATCCATCGCAGTAAGTAATGCTTTCTAAAAGTACTTACCACGTAACAGACCTGTATACGGATTTCATTATAATTTAATTTTACTTGTTACAAGCAAATTGATTGGCTGAAACAAGATTGCGCTACATCAATTATTTTGTATAATCTAACTTGCTCTTTGTGACGTCCTAGAATGACGTCACAATACATTAGACGGTGTTGTTTCTACTTTTGTTGCTACGGCAGAATTCGTCCGCCTCGTGCAAAATCCTTATTATCTCGCAACTTATTCATCAAATAACGTTAAATGCAATATTATAAGGAATGAAGCTAATTTTTACCTAGGTTATATGATATAATCTAACTTGGTGCAGTTTACGCTTTATAATCCGCGAAGCGGATTATATTAAGCGTAAACTGCACCAAGTTAAATTATATCCAAAATTAGCTTCATTCCTTAATTATCTTTGGATTGCCAAAATCGCTTCCATATCTAGTCTGGCGCTACGCAACAGACACACATGGTTACATGTATAACAGTAAAAGGACTGGGCGCCATAAATGACATTATGACCCTAAAATTGAAGCAGTACTGTTATACGGTCGGTGCGAGCGTATAATTACGCGTGGACTCAGAGTAACCCATGGGATGTGGGTTCCATCTAAATGAAGTTTTCCAGGTAGCCAGGACTAGCGTTTAGTATTTTAGAACTGAATGCAAAATGAAATTGGGTAAATATACAGTATAATTCATTTGTTAGCAACCAAACTAATGAGGTGATAGCTTAGGACCCACAATTCATTGTATTATATACGTGACTGGCATAGCCTCCATTAATGGATTTAGTCCACCACCCCCCCCCCCAAAAAAAAAAACCCAAACCAAAATAACAACAGTGAAAAAGCTCAATACGATGATGAATATCTTCAAAAAATATCTACAGCAAGGCGTTGATTATCGTGTATATTCCGAGGGGAGAGAGTTTAGGAATATAGTCGATTTGTGACACTTTGAGTTATTGGCTGGAAATGCACGTGTTCATGACGTCAAATTATATCGTATATCCTGTCTGTTTGGAGATACTTGATTTAATTACCTCTGTTTCTTGTTTGATTTGAAGAATGATATTCAAAGTAGACATTTGGTTAATCTAGGTGGTTCTTTTCAGGAAATTATGGAGCAACAATATTCATCAGAGATGTGTTATAAAAGCCGATCTGTCGTTCTTGGAGAAAATCCTTTGTGTGTGAGTTGGCAAATATTTACAATTTGAAACTGAAATGATTCAATATATTCAATAACAAAAGTAACAATTCTTGGATTATCTTGTACAAAAAATAAAATAATTTCCTTTTTCAACCGCAGAGAAGTGTGACAATTCGGATTAAAGATATTTCCCAGCACGGATTAGATGGACGAGTCCATTATTGGTTTATCACTCTCTCTGTGTTTGTTGGAGTCGCCGTTCTTTTGCTGTTAATTTGTATTTTCTGGAAGGTGAACTTATTCTTCTATTTTTTCTGTGAAGAAGGAATAGCTTAAAGTATGGCAACCATTTTTTCTCAAAATTTCTCTATGGCATATGGATAGATATTATCACCTAATAAAACATTTATTTGCATGAAATGAAGACAAATCTAATAAAACTACGTTAGATAATACCTTTTAATGTATGGAAATGTATACGAAAAAATTGTCTTACAAGGCAATAATTATTTAGTTACCAAAATAACATATCCATGTGCCAGTTAGTGTTTTGAAATAATATAATACTGTATGACTGAAATATATTTTATAGAACAATTTCCATTGGATTCGATTATGGTGACAAAATGGCACCAAAAGGTTACAGAAACACAGAATTAAAGGGACATAACTTGCCATTTTGATTATAATCAACATGGCAAGTTATACCCCTTTAACTCTGTGTTTCTGTTACGTTTTGGTCAGAATGATATTAAACTTTAATAGATCAATTACGTAATGATCAATAATATTTTTTTCAATTATAGACAAATAATACAATCAAACACATACATACATACATACATACATGTACATACATACATACATACATACATACACGCACATTCATCTTGGAAGATTGTTAACAAAATATTGATAAATTGATACTAATTAAATGTATTTTCAAATAAACATTTCCAATTCAACCATCTCCTTTCATATACATAAATTTCGTTAATAAAAGGTTCAATAAAATACTGACATAGTGAATGCAGTTTTAACATTGACCGATACTTCATTTGAAAAATGGAAGTCATTCTTTCGTTTGAAGGGAATTTATGGGGAAAACTTGATGTACTTTGAGAAAACAATCATGCTTTCGAAGTCTTTAAACGAATACTTAAATCTTCTTTTATTTTCTAAATACAATTTCAAATCAGTTTTCCCTCAACATTTACAGTTATTTTAGGTACATAAGCATCAAAAGTGACACAAACTCTCAATTCAAAATTAGTTTAGAATTAAGGTGGCTCATTACACCGAAACTGTATTCAATGGCTAGTAAAACCGCTTCAATTTAACTTTAAATTCAATTGAGTCTTCTTGACTGATTTTATTAGATATTTATTGCATACAAATTGAACTCTAACATCTCGTGTCTAGATAGAAACCATAATTTTTATCATTTTGGGAAAAGAAACCAAAATTCAGATGAAATGGCTGAGAGCTTGCATCACTCTTTCAATGGTGAAATCATACTTTATATGAATTACTTTAACAAGTCATTAGATAAAATATCGGCGTAACAAACCACGTTAAATTTCTTTTAATACATGAAAAGCGCAGCTATTCACATATGAAATATTGATATCGTACATTCATTTATGTCAAAATATCGACATAATGGCGTCAAATGTCATCACATTGTTTTTGACGTCGCAATTCCTATATAATTACATGTACATAGTGTTCATCAAAAGGAGAATAACAATCTACTTGAATCGGGAATCATGCACAAATCCATTTGGCGAGGAATCGGGGCTTATACATGTATCAAACATAATCCTTTATGGTGATTATAGTTGTAACTAACAGATATATATAAATAAAATATAAACGGTATCTGGTAGATATATGCAAGACTCCAAAGTGCGATGGTGTCCCCAAAGTGCGATGGTCGCCCCAAAGTGCGATGGTCTACGCCAAAGTGCGATGGTTTGTTAAGCTTACCGACGCCAAAGCGCGATGGTTTACACGTTACTCCAAAGTGCGATGGTCTAACACGCCAAAGTCCGATGGTGTTGGTAATGTTTTGACGCCACGTTATTATGACGTCCATCACGAAGAAATCTAACGTCAGCTTGCCCTGACGAATATTTTTCGAGGATAAACTGAAGAAAAGGGAGATCCGAAAATTTATGAGATAACTCAGACTCCCATGTATTCTCTGATGTACTTTTTATCAGCTTTATCAAGCTTTGGAGCATGATTAAGGACCATCACAATTTGGCGTGTCAGACCATCGCACTTTGGGGCATGAGGGGAACCATCGCACTTTGGCGTGTCAGACCATCGGGTTTGGCGCAGACCATCGCACTTTGGGGCGACCATGCGCACTCTGGAAGTTCCTACATATATATATTATTGATTTGTCATACAATGTTTTTATTCTTGTAGTGTGGTTTCTTTTATCGAAGAGCTCGACAAGAATTAAAACTGAAAATAGAAATACAGAAGCTGAGTACCGCCAACTTAATACAAGTACCAACTGAGAGAGACCCAGCTGACGAAACAGACAGTGAAACGTTCGTGTTGACGCCATTTCCTAGTGGAAGTGACGAAACACAGATTTTGACACCTCCTCCATGTTATCGAGATGCGATTCAAAGGACTTCAAACTCTTCTACCGACTGTTTCTTTACTTATGACGATGATGACGGGTACCTACAGCCAGTGTTTTGTCAGTAAGATGACTGAACTATTAGAATAGTGTGCTCAGACATTGATCGTGCAAAATGTTACTAAATTTATTTTCCAGTAAAATATATTATAATGATAGTTTTGTATGTACATGTATCTTAAATCATTAGCCATGATCATTGATAGAATTAAAACTAAGTTCAAGATTTTATCAAAATAAAAATGTTTAGTTCTAATGAATGGAAAGGCAAAGATAACGAACAAGTGGACTTACGAGATGATTGTTGTTCGTTGTCTATTCTGTTTGAGACTTACGAGAGTGATTGTTGTTCGTTATCTATCTGTTTGAGACTTACGAGAGTGATTGTTGTTCGTTATCTATTCTGTTTGAGACTTACGGAGAGTGATTGTTGTTCGTCTATTCTGTTTGAGACTTACGGAGATGATGGTTGTTCTTGTCTATTCTGTTTGAGACTTACGAGAGTGATTGTTGTTCGATATTCTTCACTTGTTCGTTATCTTTGCCTTTCCATTCCATGATAAACTAAACATTTTTATTTGATAAAAATCTTGAACTAGTTTTAATTCTATCAATGATCATGGCTAATGATTTAAGAACATGTACATACAAAACTATCATATATATATATTTTACTGGAAAATAAATTTAGAACATTTTTGCACGATCAATGTCTGGAGCACACTATCTAATAGTTCAGTCATCTTACTGACAAAACACTGGCTAGGTACCCTCATCATCGTCATAAGTAAAGAAACAGTCGGTAGAAGAGTTTGAAGTCCTTTGAATCGCATCTCGATAACATGGAGAGGTGTCAAATCTGTGTTTCGTCACTTCCACTAGGGAAATGGCGTCAACACGAACGTTTCACTGTCTGTTTCGTCAGCTGGGTCTCTCTCATTGGTACTTGTATTAAAGTTGGCGGTACTCAGCTTCTGTATTTCTATTTTCAGTTAATTCTTGTCGACTCTTCGATAAAAGAAACCACACTACAAGAATAAAACATTGTATGACAAATCAATAATATATATATGTAGGACTCCAAAGTGCGATGGTCGCCCCAAAGTGCGATGGTCTGCGCCAAACCCCGATGGTCTGACACGCCAAAGTGCGATGGTTCCCATCATGCCCCAAAGTGCGATGGTCTGACACGCCAAATTGTGATGGTCCTTAATCATGCTCCAAAGCTTGATAAAGCTGATAAAAACATCAGAGAATACATGGGAGTCTGAGTATCTCATAAATTTTCGGATCTCCCTTTTCTTCAGTTTATCCTCAAAAATATTTCGTCACGGGCAAGCTGACGTTAGATTTCTTCGTGATGGACGTCATAATAACGTGGCGTCACAAACATTACCAACACCATCCGGACTTGGCGGGTTAGACCATCGCACTTTGGAGTAACGTGTAAAACCATCGCACTTTGGCGTCGGTAAGCTAACAAACCATCGCACTTTGGCGTAGACCATCGCACTTTGGGGCGACCATCGCACTTTGGGGACACCATCGCACTTTGGACTTGCATATATCTACCAGATACCGTTATATTGTATTTATATATATCTATTAGTACAACTATAATCACCATAAAGGATTATGTTTGATACATGTATAAGCCCCGATTCCTCGCCAAATGGATTTGTGCATGATTCCGATTCAAGTAGATTGTTATTCTCCTTTGATGAACACTATGTACATGTAATCATATAGGAATGCGACGTCAAAAACAATGTGATGACATTTTGACGCCATTATGTCGATATTTTGACATAAATGAATGTAACGAATCAAATATTTCATATGTGAATAGCTGCGCTTTTCATGTATTAAAAGAAATTTAACTGTGGTGTTACGCGATATTTTATCTAATTACTTGTTTAAAGTAATTTCATATAAGTATGATTTCACATTGAAAGAGTGATGCAAACTCTCAGCCATTTCATCTGAATTTTGGTTCTTTTCCCAAAATGATAAAAATTTATGGTTCTATCTAAGACACGAGATGTTAGAGTTCAATTTGTATGCAATAAATAAATCTAAATAAAATCAGTCAAGAAAGACTCAATTGAATTTAAAGTTAAATTGAAGCGGTTTTACTAGCCATTGAATACAGGTTTCGGTGTAATGAGCCACCTTAATTCTAAACTAATTTTGATGAGAGTTGTGGTCACTTTGATGCTTATGTACCTAAAATAACTGTAAATGTTGAGGGAAAACTGATTTGAAATTGTATTTAGAAAATAAAAGAAGATTTAAGTATTCTTTAAAGACTTCGAAAGCATGATTGTTTTCTCAAAGTACATCAAGTTTTCCCCATAATTCCCTTCAAACGAAGAATGACTTCCATTTTTCAAATGAAGTATCGGTCAATGTTAAAACTGCATTCACATATGTCAGATTTTATTGAACTTTTATAACGAAATTTATGTATATGAAAGGAGATGGTTGAATTGGAAATGTTTATTTGAAAATACATTTAATTAGTATCAATTTATCAATATTTTGGTTAACA
The DNA here is from genome assembly GCA_903981925.1 of Ostrea lurida. NCBI lineage: Eukaryota > Metazoa > Mollusca > Bivalvia > Ostreida > Ostreidae > Ostrea > Ostrea lurida. Next base: position 12,392 of record CAJDSM010026207.1, on the reverse strand, counting down.
ATCTTCCAAGATGAATGTGCGTGTATGTATGTATGTATGTATGTATGTACATGTAGTATTGTATGTATGTATGTGTTTGATTGTATTATTTGTCTATAATTGAAAAAAATTATATTGATCATTACGTAATGAATCTATTAAAAGTTTAATATCATTTCTGACCAAAACGTAACCGAAACACCAGAGTTAAAGGGGTATAACTTGCCATGTTGATTATAATCAAAATGGCAAGTTATTGTCCCTTTAATTCTGTGTTTCTGGTAACCTTTGGTGCCATTTTGTCACCATAATCGAATCCAATGGAAATTGTTCTATAAAATATATTTCAGTCAACAGTATTAATTATTTCAAAACACTAACTGGCACATGGATATGTTATTTTGGTAACTAAATAATTATTGCCTTGTAAGACAATTTTTTTGTAACATTCCATACATAAAAGGTATTAATCTAACGTAGTTTTATTAGATTTGTCTTCATTTCATGCAAATAAATGTTTTATTAGGTGATAATTCTATCAATATGCCATAGAGAAATTTTGAGAAAAAATGGTTGCCATACTTTAAGCTATCCTTCTTCACAGAAAAAATAGAAAGAATAAGTTCACCTTCCAGAAAAATACAAATTAACAGCAAAAGAACGGCGACTCCAACAAACACAGAGAGAGTGATAAACCAATAATGGACTGTCCATCTAATCCGTGCTGGGAAATACTTTAATCCGAAATGTCACACTTCTCTGCGGTTGAAAAAGGAAATTATTTTTTTTTGTAAAGATAATCCAAGAATTGTTACTTTTGTTATTGAATATATTGAATCATTTAGTTTCAAATTGTAATATTTGGCCAACTCAACACAAAGGATTTTCTCCAAGAACGACAGATCGGCTTTATATAACACATCTGATGAATATGTTGCTCCATAATTTCCTGAAAAAACCACCTAGATTAACCAAATGTTCTACTTTGATATCATTCTTCAAATCAAACAAGAAACAGAGGTAATTAAATCAAAGTATCTCCAAACAGACAGGATATACGATATAATTTGACGTCATGAACACGTTGCATTTCCAGCCAATAACTCAAAGTGTCACAAATCACTATATTCCTAAACTCTCTCCCCTCGGAATATACACGATAATCAAACGCCTTGCGTAGATATTTTTTGAAGATATTCATCATCGTATTGGAGCTTTTTCACTGTTGTTATTTGGTTTGGGTTTTTTTTTTTGGGGGGGGGTGGTGCTAAATCCATTAATGGAAGGCTATGCCAGTCACGTATATAATACAATGAATTGTGGGTCCTAAGCTATCACCTCATTAGTTTGGTTGCTAACAAATGAATTATACTGTATATTTACCCAATTTCATTTTGCATTCAGTTCTAAATACTAAACGCTAGTCCTGGCGACCTGGAAAACTTCATTAGATGGAACCACATCCCAATGGGTTACTCTGAGTCCACGCGTAATTATACGCTCGCACCGACGTATAACAGTACTGCTTCAATTTTAGGGTCATAATGTCATTTATGGCGCCCAGTCCTTTTACTGTTTATACATGTAACCATGTGTGTCTGTTGCGTAGCGCCAGACTAGATATGAAGCATTTTGCAATCCAAAGATAATTAAGGAATGAAGCTAATTTTGGATAATTTAACTTGGTGCAGTTTACGCTTAATATAATCCGCTTCGCGGATTATAAAGCGTAAACTGCACCAAGTTAAGATTATATCATATAACCTAGGTAAAAATTAGCTTCATTCCCTTATAATATTGCATTTAACGTTATTTGAGAATAAGTTGCGAGATAATAAGGATTTTGCACGAGGCGGACGAATTCTGCCGGTAGCAACAAAAGTAGAAACAACACCGTCTAATGTATTGTGACGTCATTCTAGGACGTCACAAAGAGCAAGTTAGATTATACAAAATAATTGATGAGCGCAATCTTGTTTCAGCCAATCAATTTGCTTGTAACAAGTAAAATTAAATTATAATGAAATCCGTATACAGGTCGTTTACGTGTGTAAGTACTTTTAAAAGCATTACTACTCGGATGAGG
>CAJDSM010026207.1:0-10302 GCA_903981925.1 Ostrea lurida | reverse complement strand
CTCAAACAGAATAGACAACGAACAACAATCAATCTCGTAAGTCAAGACAATGAACAACAATCAATATCGTAAATTTCAAACAGAATACAAACAAATGTTGAGCGTCAGGGATTGGATCAGGCACCAAATAGGAGTAAGCACCCCCTGTCGACCAGTCACACCCGCCGTATATATGTCCATTGTCTTGATCAGGTATACGGAGTAATTTGTAGTCAAACGTTGTGTATAAGGAACTGCTTAACAATTGCTATGAACATATGACCCAATGGCAGGTTGTATGGGCAAAATACATCGCTATAACAATTAAAGAATTTTGCGAAATGCTGACTTTAAACTTGACTGTTGTAACCCCTGCAATAACAACTTGTTCGTAAGTAGCCTGCCTCAATTCAAAACACAGAGCATGTTCTTGCGTATCGAATAAGTTGTGAGACGTGAACACCATATACAGGTGATGTGTTATATAGAAAAGGTGGTAATGGAGAAGCTGGAATCGCCCCGTTTGTCATAAAGTTGAGTAGTTACATGTAATTTACCGTTTAAGTTTCATGAAATATCCAAATTGATGACCCTGTGGTGTATGTGTTCGGCTTTGTATATTTTTTTTGGGGGGGGGGGGGGTAAGATTACGTACACACTGTTAATTTCGCCAATTTATATGGTACATGTACAATGTATGAAGTAAAATTTAATTTATTGTGGTTATATTTCCGCGAAGCTTGATTCGATTTAACAACAGAATTATTTTATAATTATTGAATTAATATGATATGCTTGTTTGTTTCTTCAGTCAGTGAATTTAGTCTTGCATCAATTGTATGGAAATTTCCAGACACTCCAAACGCTTGCTCTAGATATGCTAGGTGAAATCCATAAACTTTAATTGTATTTTACTTGAGTCATTAAAAATGCTTTTGCTTCCAATAAACTACCCTAAAATTGCAATAATGATAACGAAAGAGCAAATTTGACACGCTTTGGCGGATCTAAGCCAGTCTGATAAAATATTATTTGTAACATATTAAGTATATTAAAACTTGTGCAGAAAACCAGAAATGACGAATGCATTTGACAGCCGTAACTTTCTGTCATTTCATATAAAATAATACATTGTAATTTAATTCATAAGGTTAATAACAAACATTACAATTTAGGTTGGTGAAACAGCTGCAGATGAATTATATCTGAACTTTTCCCACATCAGCCTTTAGTAGAGATTTCTTTTTATTATAATTCATATATTATGATGTATCATTACGGGACGAAATGTTGACAAGTCCATGGCATGAATTAACGGAGGGCGAGTTATGTGTGGTAAAACTTATAATTTTTCAAAAGCTGTTGACAATTTCTTTGTAGATGTCCGTTGGCTTTCGTTGGTATGCGGATTAAATACACCCTCTGATCAAAGCCCCATTCAGTGTCAAGTATACATTGTACATCGATGCAGATTTGTTTGTAGGGAGACTTAAATACAACTGTGCAAATCAGAGCATTTGTCACAAGCCAAAGGATAGATAAAAAACTCCTTTTCAGAATAAAATTTACACAACTTTTTTTTCTTTTTGTCAGCAGAATTGATCACATACCCCTGACATATCGAATGCTTTCAATTTTTTGACACAAACAAATTTATAACACTTCGACATTTAACTCAGGACACGACGAAGTTTCACAGTCCAAGGTTGCGTTCACACATCCTTATAGAATAATAGACATACAATATCTGACAGTGATAATGTTGTATTACGATACTTTTATGCCCGAAAATAAAATATGATGAAATGCCAAAGGTTCAGAACCTCTGTTTTAAGAAAATCTTATCAAATATTCCCCACACGTAATCGATATGCCAGAATAAATGATGTCCATTTTTCCCGTCATCGATTTGTCTTTGTCTAGTGGCAGTTATTCTTTTAATGACTTTATCTTGACACGTGAAAAAACGTATTCGAGATTAATTATCAAAATTCATAAGCCCATGTAGAACAGTGGTCATTATATACTTTGTCATTTATGAAGAACTACCGTGATTCTACGTCCATCCCAGTTAGAGCTCTTCAGTATTGTGACGTCAGGATGACCATGATCAGCACAGGAACCCCATTAATTAACAATTGTTCAGATTAAAGGAACCTTATTTTTTTTATAATGTCATTTTAGTATAGGAAAAGAGGTCAAATATATTTAACGAAAACGTTTATTTTCCCCCAATTATACTTTGCTACAAAAGACCCTTATTATTCGTGTGTGGTTGGTTGTTTTCTTTCTTTCTTGTGTGCTATGAAATCTAGATTCTTTTACTAGAAAATACCCACATGTATGGATTGACAAGTAATGAGAGGTTATTTAACGCAGATCATAATGGTCGAATTGGTCATTCTTACACACACAAAAATTCTAACCCCCTCCCTCTTTCATTTTTGGCCCCTATATCTGAATTAAATTTACATCTTTTGCAAGATATTTCCATTCATGCAACTCTCTATATTTCTGTTGAATAAAAATAAATTATGAGAAAGTATGACAGATAGAGCTGAGTTAACAATGTAACGGACTTCGTTTAAGATAATACCTGTATAAAATCCTGGTTTAAGGAAGTTGGCGGCTGAACCTTTGAGCACAACTGCGCAGGACGCTATAGCTAAATATTTACATTCACTGAATCTGTTCTCCTATATTTCCTTTGAAATTGACAGCATGGTATTTATCATCCAATAAAGGCATGTTTGTTGCAAACTAGTTGGATTCGGTTTTGTAGTGTCACCTGTCCGCATGGAGCGATTCCAAGGTCAAAGGTTGAATTGGCTGTTCCGTTTAAAGTAACGAAATGACCAACATTATGATATTTTAGAACTTAAAGAGGTTCTAGGGTGAGGTTTAAAGTGATGTCAATTTTTTGGGAAGTGTATTTTTGATTTCTACATTGAAAAGGAATCGGGAACTTAAAAAGAAAAAATTGGGTCTTCATGCTTGTTTTCGAGCTACAGTGCTTTAAACATGACCTTTTTGCACTTAAAATTTACTCAAGATTTATTCATTTAAATTCCATTCGTCTGTTGGTGTAAACAAAACATAAGGAATACAAATCAATCATTACATGAAATAGATACATAATAATGTCTTCTTACAATACACATACGAAAAAAAGATTTAATACTTGAAATGGAAATAAACGATGGTCTTTCTGCACTTGATATACATGTCCGGAAAAACTCATGATATCGAATTTCAGAGTTCAAAAATACATTTCAGGAGTGATGTCAATTTCTTAAAATTTACGTAATATTCAGAGTCTTGTCTCAAAATTTAAAATGGAACTTTAAAAAGTAGAGGATTTCGGTCAATTTTTTAAAATATTGGCCAAAATACTGATTTTTTGCACAGAATTTCGAGTAAATTGAATTGGACTTTTTAAAGAATATGTATTCTGTTTGGAAAAATACCTCACCAAAATTAATAAATAACACTATTTGAACTAGTTCAAAGTCTCGCCTACTTGTATCATTAATTATACGATTAGGGATATGAAAATAGGAGGTATATTGGATGAAATAGAAACTGTAATATCATGCTTTTTGATTAATCAATCCTTCCGCCACAAAATACTATCAAAATTGAATGACACAAAAATGTTCAACTGGACAGGGTTCAGTTGTAATGTGTAATATGTTTGCACCGATGGGGTCAGTATTTAACCAGTAAATACTTAGTGATAGCGTCTGCGCATTGTTCTCAAAAGCTCAGCCCACAACATCCTTAAATCTAGTTTATATGTTTAGAATATGCACGAAAATATAATATAACAATAAAATGTTACTTTTGTTGGTTTATTGGGTGATGAAGGACTAGACTACAGAAAAAATTTCCATAACCCGCTAACGCGGTTATGATTTTTTTTTCTGCAATGCTAGTTCCTTCATCACCAAATAAACCAACAAAGAAAGCATTGTTATGTTTAAGTATTTACTGGTTCAATACTGACCCCATTGATGCAAGCATATAATGCGCCTACAGCTTGAAAAAAATTGTCAATTCAGATTTTGAAAGGGTTTGGTAGGGACTATATTTTGTGGCGGAAGGATTGATTAATCAAAAAGCTTTAAATATGCATGATCTTACAGTTCTGTTTGATCCTATGTACCGTTTATTTTTATACCCCTATTCGTATATTACAGTTTTAAAATTAATGATACATGTAGCTGAGACTTGGAATTAGTTCAGCTATTGATATTTTAAAATAATTTTGCTGATGTATTTTTCCAAACAGAATACCAATTCTTTGAAATGTTTAAGTCAAAATACTTGAAATTTTGTATTTTGACCGATAATTTAACATTTTTATCGAAATCTTTTACTTTTTGAAGTTCCATTTTAAAGTTTAAGATAGTATTTGAATATTACGTGAATTTTTAGAAAATGACATCACTCCTATGTTTTTTTTTCCAACTCTGAAATTCGATATTATGGGTTTTTCGGTATATCAAGAGCAGAAAGGTAATTATTTATTTCCATTACAACTAATAAATCTCTTTTTTTGTACATGTATCTGTATTGTAAGAATACATTATTACGTATCCATTTCATGTAATGATTTATTTGTATTTCCTTATGTTTTGTTTTACCACCCCAATGCAGCACGAACTGAGTTTTAAATGAATACCTGTGGGAATTCATTTTATCTCCCGTCGGGGACCAACTTGTTCAGTCCGGATAACATCCAACTTTTTGTTGGTATGCGTGGGGACGTAATAGTATTCCGTGGGCAATGACCCTATTATCACATAGCAAATTGGCATAATATTTATAAAAAAATTTAAAAGGAAAATAAAAGCATGTTATACGGGTGGGGACCGTAAATTCATTGGGTAAGAGTGAGCCCCAGCCGAAATCCACGAATCATTGCCCCGCGCCCCCCTTCCCCATCACCTCCCCCCCCAAAAAAAGATGATGATTCCATCAGTAAAATCTTGAGTAACCATTTCAACGTGCAAAAAGGTCACTAGTTTAACAACATCGTATGGGCTTCGAAACAAGCCATCGATAAACGCCATTTTTTTCTTTTTTAAATTTCCCGATTCTCTCTTCAATGTAGAAATAAAAATACACCATCCAAACAATTTGCATCACTCTAAATCTCACCCTTGAACCTCCTTAGTTGATTACTTCAACAGATAAAACGTTTTAAGTCTGTTCTTTGGATAACTTCATCCCTACAGTGTCACAACGTTTGACCTACAATTAGCTCGCAAGGTCACTGTGGGGATGGCTCATTGTCGTGCCAAACGCCTTTCGTCATCATTGACCTATCGTGATCATTTAACCCTCGTTCAGGCTAATAACTTTCATTTCTATTGCCAGGGGGTTTCGTAAAGGAGCAGCCACTACGTACATGTACAGGTAACGGAGAAGATGGATTATTGAGCGGCTTTTAAGCACAACGCCACAAGATACATGTATTATAAAATTGCGGGTACTATATCAATATGATTAGTGTTGGCCCTAATATGTTATATATGTTAATATTATATGGTACCAATTTCATGCACCAGATGTGCATTTCAACAAATTACGTCTCTTCAGTATAATGATCATACCGAAATTCTGGAAATCTGAAACATGTAAATAATTTTTTTTTTGTAGAGCTGAAAAATGGAGTGCTATTTTAAAGAATGGTGCCAAATACGTTGAAGGATCAGAGCTATACCTGAGGGAGATAATATCCTTAATTTTGGAATAAATTTAAAATTCTACCACTGCAATAAAATATACATGTATATAATCCATATTTTTCAAGCTAGTAACAAAGTACATTGCTACTGGGCTGTAGAAACCCTCTGGGACTAACAGTTTACCAACAGAGGTCTCGACCCTAGGGTCATAATGTTAATATCAATCGGTACCAATTTTGATGCACCAGATGCGAAGGATCAGAACTATGCCTGAAGGAGATAATCCTTTAATTTTGATGTCTTACTTATGGAGGTCCGCACCTGAGTATTTTAGTAATGGCAATTTTGGGGGGATTTTATTACTGATTTCTACATTGAAGGAAATATCTTGCTTCTTATTGAGCTACAGTGTGATAAACTTGACTTTTTTTCACTAAAAATTACACGCGATTTGCATATATGCAATATAATAAGATTTATAGATTTAACTATAAATCCATTTATTTTAGCCGGACTTTAAAATATTTAAATGTTTAATATTTTTTGCGAAACGCTATTCCGGAATTTTTCCCGGAAATAATTTAGCTAATAGGTTAGCGTTTCCGTTTATGACTAAGCATTACAGAAGAAAGGTCAGAAAACCGTTGAAACAAATTTTAATTCCCTTCCCACCCACCCCAATATTATAAAAATGTTTACTGCGCAAAAGTATTTAATTTTTCAGGTAATCAAGAGGTATTGTGCCGTGTTCGGATAAATTAAACCAACCACAAGGAGCGCGTTCGAATAGACTGTCTTGGCAACAAACTTGGAGCCAGAAAATGAAGTACAAGAAGAATGAGTGTCAGGTTCCTGTGAATGGACATTGCATGAATTTGATTGGACAAGATGTAAATGGTGACAATTTGGTCGCATAAATTTATGATAGACTTTGATTGCCGATCACCATAATCTTAGTCATTTGGTTTTTGATTGATTGAAAATTGATATTTTGATGATTGATGTTTGGAGGGTATCTGCAAATCTTCTCATTGCCGTCAACCGGAATGAGAAGATATGCAAAATTGTTGTTGCTTGTTTTTATAATATAACATTAGGCAATGATGTGTTTTTGGCCTATACTAATTTGGTGTCAATACACAGGTGTGATTTGCATTGTAAAATTTTAATTTAAAATTTTGAAATTTTACTCTTTGTCTAGTTGCCAAGACCAACAAGAGCCACAAAGGGGGGTTGGTGGTGTATACAAATAGGAAGTTCAATAAAAATTTGAATAGATAATACTGTCATTATGTCTTTATTTCAATCCTAGGACAAGGTCAGTTGTATATAACTACAATGTGCACTACACAATTGTTTGACGTTAGCAAGTCTGGTCTATAATAAATGAATCATATATAAATTATATCAAATTTGTAGCTACTAGACACTTAAGTATGTCTTCTAACAATTTATATATAACACGTTCAATGCTAGTATATATATGCAGGTTAGAAATAACGAATGACCTTTTTGCACTTATATACGAAATAGCATATTGGGAGGAGCAATGTCAATTTATTTTTAACTTGCACATAAATCACAAAGTCTTGCTTTAAAATTGAAGAAGGAACTAAAGTAAAAATGGGAATCTACAAAAATATATCAACCGAAATAGTGAATTTACAACATTTTAATTACTACTTGTATCATAAATTACAGATTTGAAATTCACACCGATTGTATAAATATTGACGATATATTGGATCAAACAAAACTTTTAAACCGTGCAAATCTAAATATTTTTGATAAAAAAAAATCCTTCCGCCACAATCTATTTGTCCCTGTCAAACCCTGTTTAAAATTGTAATCGACATAAAAGTTTTTAACTGGGTAGGCATATAATTTATCCGTACCAACGGAATAAGTATTGAATCCTCATCTACCTCTGCGCAGTTATGCTTAAAAGCTAACGATTGATTGATTGATTGATTGATTGATTATTTATTGTTTTTCGTCCCATTGAGAATATTTCACTCAATATGAAGAAGCCACCATTGCCGGTGAAGGGTTGCAAATTTAGACTAATGCTTAGCACTTATGGCTTTTAGCAGTGATGGTTCTTTTGCGTGTCAAACCTACTGCGACACGGGACCTCCGTTTTTAAGGTCGTATCCGAAAGACCCGTGATTCTCACTTCTAAATGCCGAGCTCTTGACGAAGGAGCAATCACTACCTATTTCAACGCCTTATGTTTGACGCGGCCCGTTCAAGTGCGGAGCTCGAACTCGCGACCTCCCAATAATTTCCTTAACCCTATCCAGTTGACATCAATAGGTTAAGATATGGCTACATTTTGTGACGGAAATGGGTCACAACGCACACATGAATAAACCTGGTTTTGATCGAACGATTTTTTGGGGGGTAAAATAAAGATGACAATTTTTACCCTCTTTATTCACACAAAAATATGTGCAACCATATTATGATCCTACCCAAGTTAAACGGAGTTATGACTTGACCTAGATAGAATGTTCTATCATTAATATGATATTTGTCTTCCGGACCCGGTTTAACGATAGATATCCACCCCTATACTCGCTTTGTAGCAAAATGATTTTTTTATAAACGGCTTGAAAGACTGAATAAATGAACATTTATTGTAAATACCTGTCATCTACTTAATTATATCACGCCGTGGGCTACATATTTTAGCCACTTCAACATATAGGACGTTTCAGAAAAGTCATCAAATGCCTATTTGAAGAACGATGTTATAAGCCGCCATTTCTGGAGGAAAAAACCCGCGGAGATGTTCCGAGTATGAATTCCGAATATTTAAACGAGGAATAGCGACTTCATAATTAAATTGTCTTGCTGCAAACTATTTAATGGATAGTACGTAGATTAAACGGCATGTGCATATTCAAAAAGGTATGTAGAGCAAAATTTTGCAGTTTTTCCGTGCAAAAGTTCTCAAATAAAGTCAAAATCGACGCAAAGCAGATCCGCTTCGCGGCTGCTACATTACGAGTATAGGGGTGGCATTCTTACTGTGAACTGAGCGTAGCCAGGTCACAGTAAGATTATTCTTTTTAGACTTAACCCAACATGAATCCACACAACATCGAAACAGAATGTCCTATATCCCTCTATATTTACATGTATGTATGATGTACATGTAAAATTTAATCCCCACCCTAACACCATGATCCATATCTAAAAATAAATGAAAAAAATATATATTGATTGATTGTCATTATTTATTTTCTTTATGTCTCGTCGAGAATTTTTCACTCATATTGAGACGTCACCAGTTTTAGGTGAAGTACCACAAATGTAGAGCTATGCTTAGATCTCAGGGTCGTAGCAGTGAGGGTTATTTAACGTGTCAACGCCTGCCGCGACGTGGGACCTCCCTTTTCAGGCCATCTCCGAAAGACCCATTATTGCCGAGCGTTTGGCGAAGTAGCAATCACTGCTGTAACCTATTTACACGTCTTAAGTTTGACGCAGCAACGGCACGTTCACTCATATTGAGACGTCAACGAGCGAGGAACCTAGCAACGGCACGAGCGAGGCAGCGAACGCTACCGCGACCGGTAAAAATATACACGTAATGACACCTGTGAAGGATAAACTTAAGACAAATCAACCTCAAAACGTATGACGTACCAAACCCTTTACATGACCATTTAAAGACTACACTTTTGGAGATTATAGAAAGTGGCTTCTTCAACAAAATTTAAAAAGGAAATATTCAGATCCAGTGATCAGTCATTCAAACAATTGCTTTGCTAAACACCATTTTGTTTCTACGCAAAAGTGCTCTACAGTTGATATGAAAGCAATATCTTCGTAGTATTAGGTGATCAGGTCTTCTAACATTCTGTTGGAATCCCCATGACACGAATTCTGCTCCTTTGTTAGCTTACCTGTTTATATATTCTTACAAGGCAGAATTTATTCAACAGCTTCTACATGAAAAGAAAAAAAAAGATCTCTAGCTGTGACCTTTAATTCGACATTTCGATATATTGACGACGTTTTATCTATTATGATAATTTTCATCCATATGTCGATTCGATATATCCCAGTGAATTAGATATAAAAGACACCACAGAGTCTTCCACATCTGCTTCGTACTTAGCTATCTTATTGAACATAGACATTGAACATAGACATTTACGCAAACTAGCAACTCAACTTTGTGACCAACGGAATTATTTCAGCTTCTCCATCATCAACTTCCCATATTGATGTAGAAACATTCCATCATCACCTGCATGAAAAGGTGATCATAGCGAAAGTGATCAATTTCGTCAGTCCAAAACAGAATAAAAAGTAAGAGCTGGGTAAACACGAACCCTTGGATACAGTAGGAGGTGAGTTTAGGTACCTTGGGGGAGGGAGGAGTAAGCATCCCCTGTCGATCAGTCACATCCGCCGTACGCGTGAGCCCATTGGTTATGGTGTTTTTATTTCCCAACTGATTCGATACGCAAGAGCTTGTTCTACGTATAATCAGTTTGTAAATCGAGACAGACTACCGACAAACAAATTGATGTTACAGAGGTTTCAAAAGTCACGTTCAAAGACAGCATTTAGCAAACTGAATGGTCGTTAAGGAAGTAGGCTCCTGAGCTTTTGA
>CAJDSM010026203.1:0-16108 GCA_903981925.1 Ostrea lurida | reverse complement strand
TTTGACAATTTATGACACATGAATATTTTAGTGGTTTTGGACTTATTTCAATTTTCCAATTTCTAAAAAATAAATCATAATTGGAGAGGGAGATGGGGTTACACCCAGCGCTGGACCCAACCCGCTGAATAGATCAATGTGGGGACTGTGATATTCCGCTTACCTTCATTTCCTCAAAGTGATCGTAGATGAAGGGTCTGTACTCGGGGTCCACCCACACCTCTACCGCCCGCTTGTAGTTATAAACCTCCACCGTTCTACGTCCTCCCGGAAAGAGTAGGGCTGGGCGCGGGCGATGTGGCCCAGGTATGTGAAACAGGGCAGCCATGTACGAGCCTACCACCACATCCATACCTATATAAACGTTAAATAATGTAAAACCACCCACACATCCATACCTATAAACACGGTATAATGTAAAACCACCACTACATCCATACCCTATATAACACGGTAAAAGAATGTAATACCGCACACATCCATACTATATAACACGTAAAGAATGTAATACGCCACACATCCATACCTAATATAACACGGTAAAGAATGTAAACCCGCCACACATCCATTACCTATATAACACGGTAAATAATGTAAAACCGCCACACATCCATATCCCTATATCACACGGAAAATAATGTAAAACCGCCACACATCCATATCCCTATATCACACGGAAAATAATGTAAAACCGCCACACATCCATATACCTATATAACACGGTAAAGAATGTAAAACCGCCACACATCCATACCTATTTAACACGGTAGAGAATGTAAAACCGCCATACATCCATACCTATATAACACGGTAGAGAATGTAAGTTTAACCGCCATACATCCATACCTATTAGTATATATATATACACGGTAAAGAATGTAAAACCGCCACACATCCATACCTATATAACCCGGTAAAGAATGTAAAATTAACCGCCATACATCCATCCCTATTAGTATATATATATACACGGTAAAGAATGGAAAACCGCCACCCATCCATACCTATATAACACGGTAAATAATGTAAAACCGCCACACATCCATACCTATGTAACACGGTAAAGAATGTAAAACTCTACAACATCTCACTGTTAAATATCAAATCAAAGGTATGGCATAGAGGAGAGAGAGGAAGAGAAGAGAAGAGAGAGAGAGAGAGAGAGAGAGAGAGAGAGAGAGAGAGAGACGAGAGTACATGGAGATTTAAATCTTCTATTTTTAACCCTATTCACAATTTTAGTAGCAACTGTCATCTGCCATGTCCTCATTAATCACGGAATGGGGGTCACGTTTATCTGCTTTCTGGGAACTTATGCAGTTCGATGAGACATATGCAGATTCTGGAAACCTTTCACCAAGAGCAATATATATGTCTCCTATCATCATTTAATTAACATGTATCGGATATACAGCTTGATTGAGGCGAGGAGACAGACACATAAACTATGACATTCTATTCCGCTCAATTCATATTCGGGAATAACATTTGCTCTCCCGGCAAAGTTGTATTATTTGTAAATTAAAACAATTTAAAGCGAACCTGGTTACTAGTTAGAGCTAACGGATATTAAATAGTTTCGGAATTAACAGGTGGCTGTTGGTTGATATAGACAGCCAGGTACCTATATAAACGTTGTGTAAGGGTTAGTCTCTTGATACCTTATACTACTAGTATATTGCAAACTGACCATTGCTTTCGTTTTGTCATGCATTCTACCACGGTTACCACAGAGATCAAAGAAAGTCCGCGTCTATTATTCACCATTATTTACATGTTTATATACCGATTAATCGGTACGTAATCAGAACAGTGATTCATACTGAACTTCAAGAAGAAAAATAAATATTCACTGAGACATATATCGGTTTCATATCTTCGACCTGATTAAACAGTGCACAGTTTCTCAAAACACCTGTTACGCGTGGATCTATACGCTGTCCTACCTACTGTTTTACACACCGTGTTTTGCTGATACACGAATTTAAAGTCGATGACTGATAATTCTAATTCATTATCATAACGTATGCTGCAAGACTGACCGAAGGACAAGCGAAGGCCAATGGGCAGTTTCATTCCCCTGGGCTCACTTGGTTCAGCTGTTGTGAATTTTAATAGGTTTTTCTTTAGTTTTTACTCCATGAAATATTTTGACCCTATATTGTGGCCCAAACCTAGTTCTAAAGGTTTGTGGTACATACATGTACATGTACTTACAACCAAACTTGAATTTATACAACACCAATATGACTAACAAGACCTTGCTGTTCTGGAGAATGTCAAGGCCACACATTAAAGTATGAAATGAAACGAAATATCATATATCAAATATGAAAGCTCTGCCTGCATGAGATATTGAATATGTCAAGTTTTCTTGAAAGTAAATACAATTCAATATAGATTCAAATGAAACAAATCTGTCTACAAAATATGAAAGCCCTATTTTAATAGCTTTAGGGGGCACAAGGTGAGAAAGATTTTTTTCACAAGGAGAACCCTATCAATCACGATTCAAAAGTTATTTGAAAGGTTAAAGTTTCGAAACTCCGGGCAAATTCAAACCTTAAGTTCGTCAAGTAAAAGGTCGTGCACATGTGTATGTAATGCAATGGCGCAAGTTAACTATTTGCGGCTTAAACATGCTGACCATCTTCCACATCTATAGGCGGATTGAGGGGGGGGGGGATAGGGTACAACCCCTCCCTTTTTTTCGTGACCGATTTTGTCAGATTGATTACTAATTAATATCATTGCAGACCTTTAGCATGTATTTCGTTTCTATGCCATGAAGTTACGAATTAAAGAAATTCATAGCTACAAGTATATAGGGATTTTCTGAGCCATAGTAGAATTTTTCATGGATCATATATACATTCTGGGTTCCGAAATAATGATTGAAATATAACAACCTCAGCTAACGTCTGGAGTTTTATACTTCAAATAACATTTCTCACCCTCAGAGGTTATGAAAAAAGTACTTTATTTCTCAACTATACAGATGTAATTACACAAGTGAAATGAGTGAGATTTATTGCTATACGGAGTTCTGTTATTATATGACGTTGAATAAAATAGCTACAAGACAAAAATCTACGTATTTTTATTTTTAATGACCCTTGTGTAAATATGTACAAACAAAGATCTGTCCAAGTAATTGATGGTATTGTTACAAGCTTACCCGCCAGGCCATTTCTAAATTCTCCCCTCCCCAAACTTTCATGCCCTCATCGTAAGATCCGATCTCTCCGAAATACTTCGTGTCAATGGCGTATGCTGCTCCAACCATCACCGTACCTCTGCAAGGCAAACATATCAAATGTCAAGATTTCAGTTTTGAAAATACATGAGGGTCTGAGTACGCCAGCTTACGTCACGAAGCGCGTCATGAAAAGTAGTCTGGGATGAAGCGATTCTGTTTTTATGTCCCCATGTATTTTCAGAACTGAAATTCATTTTTTTAATATTTACTTTCTACTTTCACTTCTGTCGAAATATTCCCAGCCGTTACTATAGCCGCGCGCTATTTCTATCAAGATTCATGCGCGCACTGTTCACACATTTATGGGGAAATGGCGATCATTTTAAGTGGTGAAGATATCGAAGCAGCAACAAAATTGTGAAAGTAAGTATTCAACACTTCGACAAAAGAGCTACTGTAACATTAGATTCCAATACCCCCCCCCCCCAATATTATCAATGTATGATTTAAAAAAAAAATGGTGCATGTACAAACCATTTTCTTTTGCATTTTGTGTATTCAGCGATCGAAACGAAATTTTCCAAACACTTGCATACTCGCGACCTTTCGTGAATCCTCTCTGTATGCAAGGATAAAATAAATCATGGAAGTGGACACGTGATAAAATCTTACGGCCTGGTGTCCCCTTCTGTCTTCCCTATCTGGTCCTGTCGGAAGAACGTCTCAAAGAACACCATTCTCCAGTCGAACCCGTACCGCGTCATGTACCCGTCATTGTAGCGGTATTCCAGCGTCTCCGAATTCACGTAATCCAACACACCCATAGCAACCGTTCTACGATCTTTCTTAATCTCTACAAGAAGCGGTTGCAACCTAGAAATTATAAAAAAAAAAAAAGTCAACTGACAGCAAAATTACCACAACAACAACATAAAGGAAGCGTTTTGGTTGTTATTTGCCTACACTTTTCTGGAAGGATCGCTGCAGCGGTGCTTTTTGTACAAAACTGCTTACAGTAGCGACATTTAATGTCTTATAATAAGTAATGCTAACGTTTCTTATAAGATTGCGACAGTATTACGTGTTAACGCAACATATCGCTGAGTTTCTTGTGTTTGCATAATAGCACAACGCTATTATAGGCTGCTTGAATATCTTGTGCAAGTTAACCAATCTGCCCCACCCGTGCACGAGAGCAAAACCATGCATATGCACGTACACATGCACGTCAAAGTGCACATGTAACTCCGATTTGTCCTCTGTGCTGTACATAATGTAACAATAATTTGTTTAGTGTCTGTCGTGCAGTCCTTTGTCTTCTGTAAATATTAGTGTAGGTAGGGAGGCGTTACAACTTACACTCACCCAAGGTTTACAGTTTGAGATGCTATATGTAGTTTGCGCAATTCGGATCGTGGCAAGCCATCGGTCATTGTCCTCGCTTCATCCAGTGGATAGTGACGATGGCACACTCGTGTTCGCGGACAACAGCCTTGATCATACTTTGACAATGCTGATATACTCGCCAACGAATTAAAATACAGTAACATACATGTACGCCAAGGAGATAATTGTAATGTCGGAATATGTCAATAAATATTAGTCTAATGCACAGCAATCAATCAAGTCTTAAAAGCAAACATTTTTTTTGTGCACGGTAATGATATACAATCTTGATTATTATTTTTTTAATTGCTATAATTCATCACGTTTTACTGCCCCTAATATAAACGGGAGTTGTAGACATTGGTACGGGGAGTTGAACTAGGGATGTCTGTATAAATCGCCCGTATAAATAGTCCATACAAATAGAGAACACTCCAAAAGCCAACGTCCTTCTCAACGAGACTATTTCTCTTGGGATGCATTTAAAGGACATTAACAAGGCTTGCAATGAAAAAAACCCCAGGTCGCGCCATTAACTTCCGTCCGGATCCTCAGATAAGAGGCCCATGATACACAAAGTCTTCCTTATCAAGACTAAAACTAACATTTGCAGATAAAAGGAAAATATTGTGCAATTATTACCGTAACCATTACTGTTTGGTAAAATCGTTTTCTATAGAGAATACCAAAATCTAGCGCCACGTGAAAATAAAATTGCGGATCAAAAAACTACTAGTATATTCCAATGGGCTTAATAATCACAGTAAAAAATCTGTAGAATTATTACAGTATTCAGTTTACATGCACTGACCAGTCTTCATTGACCTCCATGTGGCTGTCGAAGAAGGACACCACCTGGCCTTTCGAGGCCCTCCATCCCTGAAGACGGGCTGCTATCAGCCCCTTACGTTCTGTGTTGCGTAGAACTCGGACGAGTCCTTTCGGAAAGTGTTTCTCCACGTATTCGTCAAATGGCGCCTTTATTTCTGCTACAAAGAGAAAAAAATTCAGTTCATATCCAACAATGCTCTCATGAGCTCTTTAGATTTCAAAAGTATGAACGAATAAATCTAACTTCCTTTGACCCCGACCTTGTCCAAATGACCTCGAGTAAGGGATTATCCCTGACCATAAGCAACATTCTTAACAATGTGCAATTATTATGACATACATAAAGTTAGAGGACAATATACATATTGCACTCACTGTGTCCTATTACCTTATTAGAAAGACATTTTACCATTTTTTACTTTTTTGTGATAGATTATGACAGACATAAACCAAATTTCATGGCTTTTGTGAAATGATGAAATTTCTAAGATGGTCTTCATATCTAACACCCCACCCCTCTTCCGAAAAAAAAAATACTACGATTTCCATCCCCTAACTGGCACACAAATAAAAACAATAATATATGCTTTATCCATGTGAAACCAGAGTTAAATGTGAATCGACTGTAGTTTTGTAGTTTTCTTGAACATCTTGATGTAATTAAGTCACTGAATTATTCATTTAAGATTCAATGATAGGCATAAAAATTGTGTGGGACGAATTAACCTTGATAGGGATAGTGTATATTATATGATAATTTGACATCACGGGAAATTAATTAACTTGATTTATATTTGCTCCCTCATTTCGTGTAGGGTGAAACGTGAAATACTCCCAGACAGATTTCTATAATAAGTAACAGGTGTTTTCCAAGAAGGAATAACATACGAATGAGACATGGAGAAAATCCTGAACTTGAAAACTTTCAGATCGACTTGATTTTGTCAAAACGTGCAGTTTCAATAGAAAGTAACCTGAAAAAAATCAATTAAAATAAAAGCCCTGTTGACTTGGACCCGGGGCTCTACATGCAGTTCCGCTGCTGATACGTTACCCAACAAGCTCGGCAATCAAATTTACAAGGAACAGACAAATGTTGCTGATATTTACATTTTTCATTCATGTTCTAAAATTAAGTCACCCATTATGACGATGTGGAACACCTTAAGGTAGAACTCTACATTGTCATAATGGCTGACTTCCTTTGGAAACATGGATGAAAATATCATTATCAGGGTTCTCTGTCAATTCATCTGAAATTTAAATGTCTAGCCGAGTATCTTGTTGCCTACTGAACTGTAGATCGCAGCTTTGAACTAGTGAATTTGATCTTCTTTTTTTTTTATTTTCAAAATATTGTTTAACATATCCTACATCAAATTTCTCTTGGTATAGCGTTCCACCTTAAAATGATCGCGACCAAAGGAACTTAAAATTGTCCAATGTTACCAAAGTAGATGAAAATAAGAACATATACTAACACATGGTACTGGCATCGTCAATGAGGATGATTTCTTGCAGTAAGTGGCGAGGGGTGCGGTTGATGATGCTATAAATAGACCGGATAAGGACGGATGGCCATTCATCGAAGTATGGAATGATGATGCTAGCTGTGGGGAGATCGTGTTCGTATGTCCTACTTTTACACCTGAAACACACAAATAAAACTTCAGATTCCAGAGCTAGCAGGTTCATTGCTACCTATATACATGTAGTTATTCAGTTTTCTTATTGGGAGAATAACATTTTTTGATATCACATTTCCTTGTGGTGCAGTCACAGGTCCTTGTTTCCGTAACTAATAATATTAGTATACAGACGTCATATCTTAGTTACAGAAACAAGTGCCTGTGCGTGCAATAATTGATGACGTCGCGACGTTATTATATTGATGGTGGCCATCATATCGTGGGGGGGGGGGATAAATTTCCTACCAAATAAGTACATGTACGTATAATAATTCAACAAAAATATTTTTTTCCACAACATTTCAAAAGTTCTCCAAGATGTTCATACGCGTTTTGTATGGCTGAAACGATTCACCAAAACATCGATAATGTTCAATATAAACGCTCAATTCAATGTTTGATTCGTTGCCTTGATTATCGATTCGATACATTTTCTAATATCAGGTTTGGTAAAATACATTGGGCTTTACTTGAACTTATTTTTTATATGAATGCACAAGGGATAAGATGGCTTCTGATGATGGCCAGACTGTTATTAACTTCGAGTCTTGACAAAAACAGCAATGGACTTTATCAATTTAAACTACAGAGCCAGCAGGCATCTTATCATTTGGTGGTTTGGAAAGACTTTGCTTCTAGAATTTTTAATGTGAATCTTTGAATTAGATTTTTGTTCAAAGTTGTCATTGGTTTTTACTGTAAAACACATCGTATTGAAAATATTGAATCATGGCACAAGTATTGCAATATGTATCATATCGTGAAGGGGTCGTATCGTTTCAACCCTAGCGTTTTGGTAATTTTAAGGTGCTAGTACATACTGTATCAATATGTGTGTCTAGCCGATGACCCCGCATTCCAAAAGTAAGTTGCATGTTTAAAGATAAACCCTGCAAACAAATCTTTATAAAACGCAGTGAAGATTACGACTACTTAGATACTGCAAACGAAAATAGTTTATAAAGGACGTATAACAGGTACACCAGGGAAATTTGTTGGAGGAAAGTGGAGGAAGTCTACAATAAATATTCTGAAATTGAAAGTTTTCATATTAACCCCATTTAGGGAAAATATGAAATGTTAGTAAAAATGAAGTATTCTGGGGAAAGCTTAAAAGCCCTGCTAGAATCGAACACATAAATTACAGATCAGCAGCCATATTGTGATAATGGAGTAGTCCACCTTAAATCGCCTACAGATACAATTTCAAACTGAATCCCTCCTACATGTCCTAGTTACATGTACATGTAACAAACAAACAACACTCTGATCTATGCACGTGTAGCTCGTTTGATATCCTACATGAAATTTAATTATATTGTCCCAAAGTGGTCTAGGACAATTTTATATCATAAAATGTTTTATATACAAAATAGTTTCACTTCATATCAATATCAAAATATCTGGTATTTTACAAAATGCTACTTTCATTTACCGGTTTTTCTTTTTAATACTGCTGCAACAAGATCAAGCTTTGGAAAGTCATTACATTGTATTTATCATGGATTTAAGTAACGAAGAAGTGGTGAATATGATTTTCATTTTTAAATCCAACATTTTTGTGTACAAAGATAATTCTATTATTAATTTTTAACAATATTCATATTGTATATCTACTTTTTAATTATCATAGGCGTAGGATTGTTTTTGAAGGGGGGCTTCTAAATGTAGCAAGCTAAAAAAAAAAAGCTACATAAACACAGCCCTGTTTTGAAGGGGGAAGGGGGGGGGGCAAACTTATAAATGTGACAAGCAAATAGCAGAGCAAACTTCTAAATGTGACAAGCAAAGATCAGGGCAAACTTCTAAATGTGACAAGCAAATACATGTAGCAGGGCACACTAATCTAAATGTGACAAGAAAATAGCAGGACAAACATCTAAATGTGACAAGTAAATAGTAGGGCAAACTTCTAAATGTGATAAGCAAATATCAGGGCAAACTTCTAAATGTGACAACGAAAGAAGCAGGGCAAAACTTCTAAATGTGACAACGAAAGAGCAGAGCAAACTTCTAAAGTGTGAACAAGCAAATAGCGGGCAAACTTCTAAATGTGACAAGCAATAGCAGAGCAAACTTCTAAATGTGACAAGCAAGATCAGGGCAACTTCTAAATGTGAAAGAAAATAGCAGGGCAAACTTCTAAATGTGACAAGCAAATAGCAGGGCAAACTTCTAAATGTGACAAGCAAATAGTCAGGGAAACTTCTAAATTGTGACAAGCAAATAGCAGGGCAAACTTCTAAATGTGACAACAAATAGCAGGGCAAAACTTCTAAATGTGACAAGCAAATGCAGCAACTTCTAAATGTCGAAGAAAGTACAAAACTTTCTAATGTTGCAAGGCAATAGCGGGCAATTTGTTTTTTTTTCTTCTAAATGTGACAACGACAGAGCAGGGCAACTTCTAATGTGGCAAGATCAGGGAACTTTCTAATGTGACAAGCAAATAGCGGGCAAACTTCTAAATGTGAACAAGCAATTAGTCAGGGCAAACTCTAAATACTGACAAGAAAGAGCAGGGCAAACTTCTAATGTGACAAGCAAAATAGCAGGGCAGGGAAACTTCTAAATGTGACAAGCAAATAGCAGGGCAAACTTCTAAATGTGACAAGGAAATAGCAGGGACAACTTCTAAACGTGACAAGCAAATAGCAGGGCAAACTTCTAAATGTGACAAGCAATGAGCAGGGCAAAACTTCTAAATGTGACAAGCATAGAGCAGGGCAAACTCTAAATGTGACAAGCATAGAGCAGCGGCAAACTTCTAAATGTGACAAGCAAAAGCAGGGCAAACTTCTAAATGTGACAAGCAAATAGCAGGGCAAACTTCTAATGTGACAAGCAAGAGAGCAGGGCAAACTTCTAAATTGCAACTAAAGACAAGGCAACTTCTAATTGTGACAAGCAAATAGCAGGGCAAACTTCTAATGTGAAACAGAATAGCAGGCAAACTTCTAAACTGGACAAGCAAAATCAGGGCAAACTTCTAAAATGTGACAAACGAAAGAGCAGGGCAAAACTTCTAAATGTGACAAGCAATAGGCAGGGGCAAACTTCTAAATGTGACAAGCAAATAGAGGGCAAACTTCTAAATGTGACAAGCAATTAGCAGGGCAAACTTCTAAATGTGACGAACGAAAAGAGCAGGGCAAACTTCTAAATGTGACAAGCAATAAGCAGGGCAAACTTCTAAATGTGACAAGCAATACAAGGGCAAACTTAAATGTGACAAGCATAGGCGGCGAAATTTCTAAACGTGACAAGCAAAAGCAGGCAAAACTTCTAAATGTGACAAGCAATTAGCAGGAACTTCTAAACTGTGACAAGCAAAGAGCAGGGCAAACATCTAAATGTGACAAGCATAGAGCAGGGCAAACTTCTAATGAGGGCAAAACTTCTAATGTGACAAGCATATAGACAGGGCAACTTCTAAATGTGACACGCAAAGAAGTCAGGGCAAACTTCTAAATGTGACAAACAAATAGCAGGGCAAACTTCTAAATGTGACAAGCAAATAGCAGGGCAAACTTCTAAATTGTGACAAGCAAATAGCAGGGCAAACTTCTAAATTGTACAACAAATAGAGGGCAAACTTCTAAATGTGACAAGCAAATAACAGGGCAAACTTCTAAATGTGACAAGCAAATCGAGGGCAACTCTAAATGTGGAAAGCAAAATAGCAAAGCACAAAACTTCCTAAATGTGACAAGCAAAGAGCAGGGACAACTTCTAAATGTGACACCACCGCAAATAGCTAGGGCAAACTTCTAAATGTGACAAGCAAATGCAGGGCAACTTGCTAAAATGTGACAACAAAGAGCAGGCAAACTTCTAATGTACAAGCAAATAGCAGGGCAAACTTCTAAATGTGACAAGCAAATAGCAGCACAAACTTCTAAATGTGACAGCAAAGAGCAGGGCAAACTTCTAAATGTAACAAGCAATAGCAGGGCAAACTTCTAATGTGACAAGCAAATTAATAGTAGGGGAAAAGCACATAGACCTGTTCTGTAACTATTAGACTAGTAAATTCATGTATTAGCTTGAAAAATTATTTGACAAAATGTGGGGGGGGGGGCAAAAACAGTTTTGCCCCTCTACTTTCAAAAGTGCATGGGGAGATAGCCCCCCCCCCCCGGCCCCTACACCAGTAAGCCCATGCTTTTGGCAAATATTCTATAAGCATCGTTTGAAATCAAACACTAGAGGCCTATATGTCACAAGGAGTCACGTGGCTGATAAAAAGGTTAAGATTCGTCGCCATCCTGCCCAGGGAGTCATGATCGATTTCAACAAATTAATTCCACAAAGCAATAGGATGAATTCAAATCAATTTGATAAATGATACTCCTGGCTTTTTATTTCACAATTTTATTGCTTTTTTCCCTACTGAACATAGCCAGGCCCCACGGCCATATTGAAGTGAAAACGGAATTCAATAAAAATTCATGTCGAAATCTTATTTCAAATATGATATTAAGTGTCAGTATAGTATATATGAATTTAGATATAAGAATGAATCTTATATTTTTCGGGTGATGCAGGTATCACCGAATTTTAGACGGTAAAACTCATCAATGCGCGAAGCGAAGCGCATTGATGAAAAGTATACCGTCTAAAATCTCGGTGATAACCTGCATATCATCCGAAAAATATAAAGATTTATTTCTTATCATTTAATTTTATAATTACAAACAAAACCATGTCATTAGACATTACTTTTTGTTCAGGTAGGTGATTGAAAATCCCTCAATTCTTAAAAGGTGTAAGCCAATGAGAATCGGCGTTAGGATGATCACGTGAAATAAAATCAAATGATTATAATATGAATTTTACAAACCACCGGTATACAAAATTATGTTTTCGGAGCCTGTTCGCAGTTTGATTCGTGGTTATGGTACATTTGAATGATACATACGAGGTCCATTGATTTTGACTCCGAAAACAATGTTCAACACTCCGTCACGACTACATGTAGCCCATTTCACGACCTGACAACCTTATATCATAATACATGTGTCCTTAGGTAAAGCTGGGTATCATCTATAGCTACATGTACGATATTTAGAAAATAAATAAACTGGTCTCTCTCTCTCGCCCATTTTGCCTGCAGGTTGTAACTACAAATTAGTAACGACACAGGCAACTAACTTTCTATTTTTCTACAACAGAAACATCGCCGGAAACTTTCTCGCGGCTGTTATTAAAGTCGTATAGGGACCTAGGGGTAATTTACATCTTACATTTTGAACGTCAAACAAATTTAACAAGTTTTTCACCGTTTATCATTTACATGTACATATCATTTATTTTTAAGGGGAATTTTATACTTGTATATGTCTCTGAACCAAACGTTAACTTAAAGCCCTAAAAATATAATTCAACCTGGTAGTATAAAATTTACGAAGCTTTATCATGACGAGATGGCCTGTATAAATACTATGTCTGTATACGAGGTGACCTGTATAGATGCTAATTTATAAATACTAACTCTGGTGGCCTGGAGTCCGGGACCAGCCTGTTCAGTGGAATTAAGTCGCTGGCCATTACGTTGATGTTGTACAGCTGGGTTTTCTTGGCTGCCTCCGCCTTCTCCTTCCCCGCAAACGTGACACCCCTCCCCATCTCGCCGGTCTTCGTGAGGTCATTCTTCCCATAATCGTCAATCAGGGGATTTCCTGTTTTTAGGTTGGGGTCTTTCCTATACTCGTCTGCTATTAGCGTTACTACCACGCCTTTCGTTGCCTTACTAGCGTCTTTAGACGTGTTATTTACAAGAATGGAAGTGCTCCTCACATTTGACACAATATCCGTTCTTTTTCCTGACCTGGGTAAATGACTGAATAAAGAATTTCCATGAGAAAAAATGTAAACTTGATATGTACACACCAGCAGTGCCACTACAACACAGGCCGCGACGTATCGGTACGTTAGCCGCATAGTCACCCCCAGGACCTCACTTCCGCAATATTAGTCGGTAACTTTCTTTTTTGGTCATTTCTGGGGGGTTTTCAAGGTTCACGACATGTCTCTGTTAAATCTCCAACACACATGTTCGCACCAAACAATAATTCGTCGTAGTAGAATCACTGAACTGTGAGAAAGTCAACAGAGATTTGTTAAATACCCCCGTTCAATTCCTTGTTCTCTTCACTCAAACTTCATCAAACTGAAATGTAAAATAATAATGATGACTAAAAAATCATATAAAACAATGTTTGGTCGACTGAAATTCCTTTCAAATGCTTTCAACTCATCTGCCCTTGGAAGGGAAACCTAATGCGTCAACAATTGCCCGAGAACAATAGAAGTATATGGTTAAGTAGTATGAAATTTCCGCACTATACTGTGGATTTCCGGACAATGAGTTTCTCTTCAGGGACGGACAATAAAATTCAACCAAGGGATTTCTGAAACCAGAGAGAGAGAGAGAGAGAGAGAAGAGCGAGAGAGAGAGAGAGAGAGAGAGAGAGAGAGAGAGAGAGAGAGAGAGAGAGAGAAGAGAGAGAAGCGGAGGGCCCCCCCGAATGAGGGTGGTGTCCAATTATTTCATTTCCACCTCATGGGGCATAATACACACGGTCACCATACACGTACATATGGTCAGAGAGTGACACAGTGTTCAGATTGTAAAACAATGTGGCATATGCATGGTGACTAGATTCCTTAATTAGTAGTACATGTAGATCTAATTAGTGTGATATGTTTAACGTACATGTACTTACTAATTTGTAAAATAATTATGTGTACGCATGGCCTATAAATAAATGTAATATTTCATTCATAATTAAATGTATGTATCAAGTCAAGTGACAAAGTCCTGAAAAATGTTGCGTCACTGATAATCAATATACATTTATATTCAACACTGTTCAGAAGAAGAGATACTTTGGACATTTTCATATTGACGAACGACGCCTCAACACATTAAGACCCCATTCCTTTAGGATCCATCCATAAATATAATGACTTCTTTTTCTATGTTTACCGTTTTGCTGTCCAGTTTGATATTAATTGCAGACACAAGAATTGTCACACAAAGTAGCTTTTAAATTCATTTTTCATGAAATTGACGTAACAGTCCCTTATTTTATGTAAATGTACTACACAGTTCTAAATTAATAACGGGATTTATAAAGAAAAATGCATTACCATAATTTTCTTGTACGTGATTTAAGTTAGTTTAATTTTGAGTCTGAAACATTAACTTTATCTTTTGTATGAATAATTAATCCTATGTGCTTCTCGGTGTTCCGTTTTGTTGATGAAGCCAACCTTAATATCTAATATATATATGCAGACCAGCTGTACATCCTTAAGCGCGCACCTGCCAAATCCAAACGCATTTGAAATGGACCATAATCAATTATATCCGCTTTTGTACTGATGGTTTGGTAGAAAAAATGCGTATACTAGTCATCAATAATTTCTATAGTTTATGATAACATCTAAAAATATACAAGTGGATAAAGGAAGGACTGTTTCAATTAATAAATTGTCGTCATATTACATTTCACGAGTATACAAAGTTTTATATACAATGTGTTATTCCAGACGAAATTGATATCAGATACAACATTTCATACACTCGTTTGTCCACAATAAACAATATACGTTCTTGCAAGGAGTTTGCAAGATGATAAATTCACTCTATTTGATATAATAAAAGAGATTCCCAGGAGATCTGAAGAGAGAGAGAGAGAGAGAGAGAGAGAGAGAGAGAGATGAAATACTTGAAAAGTACGTAATATCTTGTTGCTCCTACGCTGGAAGGTACATGTACATATTGCAAGTTGCCTCATGTATACAAACATCCAAAACAAGTCAAAATTGAGAGAGAGAGAGAGAGTAAAACAGACATGTCTCATATACATCATGTACATGTTCAATCTGAAATGGATAATTGGGAGATTTTATAATTTTTAAACGTGAAAACTTACATTTCGGAATTAAACAGTCGTCATGATTTGGATATTGCAGTTTGAAAAATGAAGGTGATCAATCGCCTTACATAGTGCATGAGAAAACACGAATCCCTGGGTGAAAGACGAAGATAACGAGCGTGATCCCTATAGTATACGGAATACAAATTAAAGTTGGGAAAACATGGACCACTGGGTGAAAAGACAAAGATAACGAACAGTGATCAATCTCGTAGGTCTCAAACAGAATACAAAACAAGAGTTGGGCAAACACGGACCTCTGGACACACCAGAAGTGAGATCACGTGCATAGGAGGAGTAAGCATGTCCCGTGGACCGGTAACACCCGTCGTAAGATATGTTTCCCCTTCGTCCAGGAAAATTTGAATCAATATAGTTCTATCAAACATGTAGCTTTTTCTACACACTTGTTGGTGGTTCTAAATTCTTTTCCAAGGAGATCCAACTAAGAGACTAGTAGTTATATCATTCAAAGAATTATTCAACACTCAAACACTCAACTGTAACATTTTCTTTACATACTTTTCAACGCTAAAGGAAAATAAAAACCACAACTGCTTCTATGAACTTTATAATTACACCAACGCTTTACCCAAGTCCAAAATTAGTTTCAAATTTCTCCTCGTCTTGTAAAATACACACACTATCATATAATCTGTTATACAGTTTGGAAATCATGACATGAACAGATTCAGCATTTGAGTTTTTTTTTCCGATTTTTGACTTGAAGTCC
This sequence comes from Ostrea lurida, assembly GCA_903981925.1. NCBI lineage: Eukaryota > Metazoa > Mollusca > Bivalvia > Ostreida > Ostreidae > Ostrea > Ostrea lurida. The sequence goes on along the minus strand of CAJDSM010026203.1, from coordinate 325 downwards.
CTATTTCCACGTTCGTTTACAGTTTAACACTGATACTGGTTTATATTAAATAACGGAAAGACCACGACGAATGGTTTTTACGCTAGAAGGCAGTAAAGTAACGGCGTTCCATACACGATAGTAGCACCTGGACAGTCGTGGTGATTGACCATGACACTCGCTGGACCGACGCGGGCACAAATTTTGGACGTATGAAAAATTCCGGCTGGCGTTATTCTGCTCAAGCGGCATCAGCAAACTTCGCGACAGCTAGCTATTTACTCTAGTTCTGTCTTTTACACTTTGGCCGTCTAACTGTTAAATAGCATGATCATTAGCAGTCAAT
>CAJDSM010026202.1:1174-13603 GCA_903981925.1 Ostrea lurida | reverse complement strand
ATGTTAAGCTATTTGAATAGTGTTGCATTTCCTATAAAATCTTAGATATAAATTGTCCATATTAAATTAAACTTCACTGGTAATAAATTCAACATACAATACAATGTATTATTTCTAACAATTTTATATTAAAATATGTAAAATATTACATTATAATTCGTACATTGCAGAGGTTTTTAAAAACATTCCTCAATCAAAATTAGGATTACAACAATTTTTTGCCCTTCGACTATTCAAATTTGTTAATAGATCTAATTTTGGTGGTCAATTTGCAAAAAAACCACGTGATACCATATAACATGATCAGTCTAAATATAAATCATATACTCTCCAATCTTGATGCCGCAATGCCACATTTCGAACATAATTATTTACTCTTCAGCATGCCACATACCTACCATATTTGACAACCAATTGTCGCGCATATGCTAATTTACTCACATCGTAAATCAATTATTAGCAGAAGTTCTCAATTTTTCATTTACCCATTCTAGTGAACACTATGGTTTTGGTTTGAATTTACGTAACATGCTTATAAATAAGCTCTAAGTCTCTCATTCAACTTATAAGGAATATTCCGTTATGGGCTGCTCGATGATCTTTAACACGGAATGACACGGTCACAAATCTTATTTATCTCTCAATCCCCTATTACAGTCTAGGAGGACTCAAAGTTCACCGTTCCTAAAAATTGATATTAAGCAAAGATAATTGATACAACTCGATCTATCTCGTAAGTCCTAAATAATACAAAACAAGAGTTGGGCAATCACGTGACGCGCCCTACACACCAGAGTGATCAGCGCTAGGGGAGTAAGGCAATCCCCTGTTGCCCGTCACACCCGCCCAGTATGAACCCATATCTTATAGTAAACGGAACAATATATTATAGGTTTGGAAGAATGCTGTTCTATTCACTTTACGTGTATTCCATAAATCTGCTCCTTTCTTTTGTTTCTCTACTTGGAGCATTCACATCAGATCAATCATATTGGAATTACATCAGACGGTTTGTATCAAAAACAAAAATCCCATTGCTTTGGTAGACTTACGTTCATTTTATTTCGCTATTTACAGCTTTATGCCATTCTCCTCTTTCCTTTCACAGCCTAAAAAAAGGGTCTGAATTATTCATATAGATGTTTCAAAGACTTCATTTCTATTACAATTGAACTTATAAACTTGGCGAATAGAAACCAAATGTCGTTAAACGTAATTCATAGTCCCAAACATATATACAAAGTCAGCGTAGGACTAATTATGGTCGATTACCTGAAGTCATTTTATTTATGATAGAATCCCTAAATCAGCTGAAGATCAATATTAATACTTTCCTGTATTGTCTTTATCCAAGGTACGCGGATTCCTTCTGGGCACTTGACACGAAGTAACTAATCAGAACATGATCTGTTGTCTGAACGCGACCATCAAACCACTCGGTTGATAGATATTCAAAATAGTAAGTTATGTTCTTAAGTCTCGTTTAAATAACAACACATAATGATAGTAAATAATGTGATTAATAACAATATCTACTCATTTTTACTAACCTAACTGTCAAAATTTTAATATCGTCTCAATACACAATTGCAACCTCCACCACGGTGTGGACATTTTGAATCGGAACTCCTCGGGTGAATCGTTGTTGCAGATTGGAGTTCGAACGCCGTTGACGACGATCGTTCTATCTAAGACCTAAAATGATGCAAAAACATTTCTGGTTCTGTCTTTGATAAAAGAAAAACTACGATGCCAAGAAACTATAAATAAGCAATAAGTGAGAAACAATGCATATTTTTCGCCAGATGTCTACCCCTAAAATAGTTTTTAAATCTGAAATCTTCCCATCAATAAAATTGCGTACTATTTATTGAGCAAACGTAAATACGTATCACCAGTTAACGTATTATCAATTAGTGCCTACCGCGGTACAAGAAGCCCATATCACCGGGCATAATCTAGAACCAATAATCTTAACCAAAAATGGAACTTCAACAAAAGCAAACATTGTATGTAAACGGATAGCATATCTTCGGAATATTTACTGCTGTTCCCTTAAAATGAAATTTTACTAATAAAGGAAATTAGTATGCTTAAAATTAAAAAGCAAGATGCCCGTCATACAAAATTCATCTGATTCCGCATATCTTTCAATTCAAGTCTAAAATCCTGCATTTCCACAGAACATCTATATCTGTATCCCAAATACATCGGACCAACAATCGGAAATAAATTGAACATCTATTAACATTAACAACGCTCCCGGAGGCTGTCCGAACTCATCCTCCTGTAATTCGTACGGGCGTCGTTTTCATAAAGAAAACTGCAACGGCCATAATTTGAACCGTACATTGATCACCTAATTGCATCATGTACTCTGCATAGATGTCCCATATCAGCTTTCGGATTATCTACGAAATCGGCCCAATTACTTTACAAACATACGACATCTTGTACCAGCTGCCGTTCTTCTTATGTATGAATCGGATTAACTGATGTTGTAGACGTTACTGACAAATATGTTTATATAGCCCGTCCGTGTCCGGCCGATGTACTTTCTAGCCGGTCAGTGAACGCGCATGCGCTAACAATTATTGATCCACACCGTTCAAAACTCCTGAACTCGGACATCGGTGGGTTACTTTCCAATATGGTAAACAGACCTCGGCCGATATATCGGCCATGTCCGCCGAAGATAGTTTCTCCCTGAGGTCTTATATACCACCCCTAGCCAACCGATTTGCCTGCCGAATAACTGACCGTACTTAAACGACGTTTTCAAGGATATAGTCTGATTAGAATAATCTACTAGGACAACGAAAAAAAGATTTTCGAATTAAAACCTCGTCTGCCCTCCCCGATGCTGGTCTCTTAGAACCGTGCCACCGGATTCCATGTCTGGTGTCCGAGCCGGTGACCGGAGTCAGATAATGGCTTAGAGATATCGGGGGAGTACATTCACATATCCTTAATCGGAAGGGTTGTAACGCAAAGCATTAGTCGCCGTTGTTGTATATCACAAACTCCGTTAATTAGGTGTATTACCACAAACATATTGTTCAATTCGTGATATCCGACAGGAATGCAACGGTAGTTAGCCGGTAGATGTAGCGTCAGTATGACCAGATGTTGGACCTGGATCATGGAACTTGCTAGAGAAGTGCTGCTTACACTTTGAAAAGTATCCCACCAGATGTCAGTCCGACTTGCTACCAGTGGTTAGAACATATTGATGTACTGACATTGGCGGCGGTGCCTGGCGGCTAGAACCATGACATCGTCGAACTTCAATTGATTAGTACGTAGTGTCAATCATTAAACGATTACACAATTCCTAATAAAAAAAAATCAAACCAGGAGTACTCACAACATGCACATTGTCCCCCTGGCTCTTTGCTGGATTTCACCTTTTCATGCCCATGAAATTCATATAAGGCCCATTGTTTTTCCAACTTTTTAAATGCAAGATATCGCTCGATAGAAATTATTTTCGAAATCCTCACACCACCAACTACCAAAATTTAGCTACCACCATAATTTCAAAATTCAATTCGCTGAAAAAGAAAACTAATTCGCAATACTTTTTGTGTGAAATTTGTTCTTATCTACAATTGGCGCATGCGTCAAACACCATGATAAAGTATAATGGATCTCAGAACACATTTACTCCTCAACATGCCAGCATTCTCAATTCATGTGGCCTTCAGACGAGGTAATTATAATTTCTATACTGGGTTTTATTTTCTAACGAAAATGAGATGATCTAAAACACAAACTCAGGTCACCCTTTGATTAAGCTGTTTATTTCACACGCGTGGGTCTAGCTATATTTCTTATTCATGAAACCGCTCATTAGATCTATGTATATATCCTCTGTATTGTTGTAATTCTTCTACCATAGACCAACATATAAATCGAATAACTCTCTTGAGAGCAAAGCTACATCTAACATGAGGATATAATATTAATATGGATAAAAAATCTTACACGATATCCAACGATGACAGATTAGCAATGATTTAAGTGTTTCGTTACATAGAACCACCCTATCTACAACAGTGTTGCCTCTCATGCTGTCATTCAATGTGTCCATTTGCTCATACCACCGCCCTGATTGCTAAAACAGAAACATTGGAGTATTATGTTGATGAAAATTTGAAGATAAACAGCGATCAATCTCAAGTAAAAAACAAAACAACAGTTGGGCAAACACGGACACCTGGATACACTAGAGTTAGTGCCTAAAGAGAGAAAGAATTACATCTCGATAGGTCACACCGCTAAAAACTCATTGTTTTCATAAGGTAAATGGAATAAGAATTCTAATGACATTGCAATCAGGTCTTCCAACAGTCTGTTGAAATTCCCATTGGCACTAATTGTGCTCCTCTATTAGCTGACCTATTTTTTATATCTCTTATGAGGCAAGAATTTCATTCAAAAGCTTCTACATGAAAAGAAGAAATCTCTAAGCGGTGGCCTTTAATCTACAACATTTCGATATATTGACGATGTTTTATCTATCAATAACAATGATTTCCATTCATATGTCGATTCAATATATCCCAACGAACTAGAAATAAAGGACACCACAGAGTCTTCCAATGTCTGCTTCGTACTTGGATATTTATTGAACATTGACATTCACGGCAAACTAACTACTCAACTTTATGACAAAACGGGACGATTTCAGCTTCCTCTATCGTCAACTTCGATATTTGTGTAGCAATATTCCATCATCACCTGCATATGGTGTGTATGTCTCTCAACTTATTCGATACGCAAGAGCTTGTTCTGCGTATAATCAGTTTTTGAATCGAGGCAAGCTACTTACAGACAAGGTTGTTGTTGCAGGGGTTTCAACAGTCACGTTTAAAGACAGCATTTCATAAATTCTATGGTCGTTATCACAATTCAGTTTACCAATATGACCTATCATTGAGTCAAAATTGCTGTCTGATTTGTTTCAATACCATTGTTAAGGTCCGTTTTTCACACACTGATTGACTATGGACTGTTCCGTTTACGTGATCAAGACTATGGGCTCACGGCCGGGTGTGAACCGGTCAACAGGGGATGCTTACTCTCCTAGGCACCTGATCCCACCTCTGGTGTGTCCAGAGCGTCCGTGATTGCCCAACTCTTGTTTTGTATGATATTTAGGACTTACGAGAATTGATCACTGTTCGTTATCTTTGCCTTTACATCATTTGAAGCAGATTTTTACAAAACTGTTACGGAGTATAAAAACAAATATATATATAAAAATAGGTCAGCTAATACAGGAACACAATAGTGCATTGTTATTCAAACAGACTGTTGGAAGACATGATTGCCAAAACCTACAAAGATATTTGTCAATGAGGAACCCCAGCATTGCTTTAATACAACTTCAGAGTACTTGTGTGTAGAATCGAAGTGGTGTTTAACAAAATAAATTTGGAAATGACTGACCACTAGATAAAAATATTTCCTTTTTCCATTTCTGTAAAAGAAGCTACTGTTCTATATGTTACAAAGCCTTGTCTTTAATTTTATCGTGCGGGATGGTCGTGTAAAGTGTTGAAAAGTCAATATGTTTTGATGTTGTTGACATGTAAAAGGTTCTGGATTTCAATATTAAAAATAAGTCTGACAATAAGATATATATGCATATAGTATATATGCATATATAGATGCATACATACATATATACTTACCTATATTATCATTTACATGGTTTGTAATTGGCCCTAATATGATTTATACATGGTCAATAGAATCCCATTAAGGGGCGAGAGTGGATTTACTTACCAGATCAGGTAAACTACAAACCAGGTAGCGAACGTTCCAAACGGAGTTGTGTATAAACTTTATTATTATCAATCAATTGGCCTCAGAAAATATGAAGTCATACACAAGTGATTTTACAAACTGCGACGTTGACGTAGTGTATTTGTGTTCAATGAGACAGGCGGAGATCTATTTATGATTCAAATATAAAGAAAGAAAATTTAAAGTACTGGCACATCCTCTGAGGTATTCTTTGTTCTTCCTAAATGTAATAGAAGTTCAGTGGTTATGCTCAAACCCTTAATTTAAGATAATCAAAATGCTTGAAATAATTATAAAGTACAATATATAGCCCCTGATGAGGTACCTTTTGCATGTTGAGCAAAAAAAAAAATCAGTCTGCTGATAAATTAGAAAAATATTATCACCTCGTATCAAACCTCTGAAGCAATTAAACAAATTTCACTTTCTTTACATATTTAATTGCTTCAGAGGTTTGATACGATGGTATAATATTTTTCTAATTTATCAGCAGACTGATTTTTTTTTTGCTCAACATGCAAAAGGTACCTCATCAGGGGCTATATATTGTACTTTATAATTATCAAGCTTTGATTATCTTAAATTAAGGGTTTGAGCATAACCACTGAACTTTTATTACATTTAGAAGAACAAAGAATACCTCAGAGGATGTGCCAGTACTTTAAATTTTCTTTCTTTATATTTGAATCATAAATAGATCTCCGCCTGTTCATTGAACACAAATACACTACGTCAACGTCGCAGTTTGTAAAATCACTTGTGTATGACTCATATTTTCTGAGGCCAATTGATTGATAATAATAAAGTTTATACACAACACCGTTTGGATACGTTCGCTACTGGTTTGTAGTTTACCTGATTGGTAAGTAAATCCACTCTCGCCCCTTATGGGATTCTATTGACCATGTATAAATCATATTAGGCCAATTACAAACCATGTAAATGATAATATAGGTAAGTATATATGTATGTATGCATCTATATATGCATATATACTATATGCATATATACTTAGTCAGACTTATTTTTAATATTGAAATCCCAGAACCTTTACATGTCAACAACATCAAAACATATTGACTTTTCAACACTTTACACGACCATCCCGCACGATAAAATTAAAGACAAGGCTTTGTAACATTATAGACAGTAGCTTCTTTTACAGAAATGGAAAAAGGAAATATTTTTATCTAGTGGTCAGTCATTCCAAATTTATTTTGTTAAACACCACTTCGATTCTACACACAAGTACTCTGAAGTTGTATTAAAGCAATGCTGGGGTTCCTCATTGACAAATATCTTTGTAGGTTTTGGCAATCATGTCTTCCAACAGTCTGTTTGAATAACAATAGGCACTATTGTGTTCCTGTATTAGCTGACCTATTTTTATATATATATTTGTTTTTATACTCCGTAACAGTTTTTGTAAAAATCTGCTTCAAATGAATGTAAAGGCAAAGATAACGAACAGTGATCAATCTCGTAAGTCCTAAATATCATACAAAACAAGAGTTGGGCAATCACGGACCTCTGGACACACCAGAGGTGGGATCAGGTGCCTAGGAGGAGTAAGCATCCCCTGTTGACCGGTCACACCCGCCGTGAGCCCATAGTCTTGATCACGTAAACGGAACAGTCCATAGTCAATCAGTGTGTGAAAAACGGCCTTAACAATGGTATTGAAACAAATCAGACAGCATTTGACTCAATGATAGGTCATATTGGTAAACTGAATTGTGGATAACGACCATAGAATTTATGAAATGCTGTCTTTAAACGTGACTGTTGAAACCCCTGCAACAACAACCTTGTCTGTAAGTAGCTTGCCTCGATTCAAAAACTGATTATACGCAGAACAAGCTCTTGCGTATCGAATAAGTTGAGAGACATACACACCATATGCAGGTGATGATGGAATATTGCTACACAAATATCGGAAGTTGACGATAGAGAAGCTGAAATCGTCCCGTTTGTCATAAAGTTGAGTAGTTAGTTTGCCGTAATGTCAATGTTCAATAAATATCCAAGTACGAGCAGACATGGAAGACTCTGTGGTGTCCTTTATTTCTAGTTCGTTGGGATATATTGAATCGACATATGAATGGAAATCATTGTTATTGATAGATAAAACATCGTCAATATATCGAAATGTTGAATTAAAGGCCACCGCTTAGAGATTTCTTCTTTTCATGTAGAAGCTTTTGAATGAATTCTGCCTCATAAGAATATAAAAAATAGGTCAGCTAATAGAGGAGCACAATTAGTGCCCAATGGAATTTCAACAGACTGTTGGAAGACCTGATTGCAATGTCATTAGAATTCTTATTCCATTTACCTTATGAAAACAATGAGTTTTTAGCGGTGTGACCTATCGAGATGTAATTCTTTCTCTCTTAGGCACTAACTCTAGTGTATCCAGGTGTCCGTGTTTGCCCAACTGTTGTTTTGTTTTTTACTTGAGATTGATCGCTGTTTATCTTTCAAATTTTCATCAACATAATCTCCAATGTTTCTGTTTTAGCAATCAGGGCGGTGGTATGAGCAAATGGACACATTGAATGACAGCATGAGAGGCAAACACTGTTGTAGATAGGGTGGTTCTATGTAACGAAACACTTAAATCATTGCTAATCTGTCATCGTTGGGATATCGTAAGATCTTTTCACATTATATATATTAATCCTCATGTAGCATGTAGCTGCTCTCAAGAGGTACTATTCGATTTATATGTTGGTCTATGGTAGGAAGAGAATTACCAAACAGATACAGAGCGGATATCATACATAGATCTTTAATGACCGCCGTTTATGAAATAGAAATATAGCTAGACCCACACGTGTGAAATCAAACCAGACTTAATAAAAGGGTGACCATATTTTTGTCTTTAGAATCTATCTAACATTTCGTTAGAAAAATAAAAACACCAGTATAGAAATTAATTACCTCGTCTGAAGCCACATGAATATGACGAATGCTGCAATGTTGAGAAGTATGATTCTGAGATCCATTTATCTTTATCATGGTGTTTACGCATGCGCCAATTGTAAATAAAACAAATTTTCACAACAAAAGTTTGCTGAATTAGTTTTCTTTTCAGCGAATTGAATTTGAAAATATGTGGTGCTAATTTTGGTAAATTGTGTGTGACGGATTTCGAAAAATAATTCTCATCAGCGATACTTGCAATTTTAAAAGTTTGGAAAACCAAGGCACTTAATATGATTTCAGGGCATGAAAAGTGAAAATCTCCAGCCAATAGCCAGGGGGAAAATGCAATAATCCTGTGTCTTAAGTTTTTTTTAGGAATTGTGTCATCGTTATATGAAATTACAACTCGTATATCAAATTGAGTTCGACCGATGTCTGGTTCTAGCCGGCCAGTGACCGGCCAATGCATAGTATAACATATATGTTCAACACTGGTTCAAGTCGGTCTGACATCGGTGGGCTACTTTTCAAAAGTGTAAGCAGACTTCTGCAAACATAGTCCCATGTCCAGTCCCAAACATTTGTCCTCTGAGGCTACATACACCGGCTAACTACCGCTTGATTCCCTGTCGGATATCAGACGATTATTAAACAACATATGAAGGATTTGTGGTTGATTATGAAAATCTACGGGCAACAGCTATGCTTTGGTTACAACCCTTCCGATTAGGCTTTGAATGTACTCCCGGCATAATTTTAAAGCCATTTTGATCCGGTCACCGGTCGGACACCAGACATGGACAGGCCGGTGCCCGGGGTTCTAAGACAGCATCGGGGAGGGGCCAGACGAGTTTTAATTCGAAAACTATTTTTTTTTTCGGTGTCCTGTAGATTTTCATAATCGAACATAGTATCCTTCAAACGTCGTTTAAGTATGTCCGTTATTCGGCGGAAATCGAGTGGTAATCGGCGGGTGTATATAGCCTCAGAGAGAGAAATGTTTCGGACCGGACATGAGCCGATATTCCGGCCGAAGTCTGTTTACATATTGGAAAGTAACCCACCGATGTCCGACGGGTTTGAACCGGTGTGGATCAAATATCTTACAGGCATCGGCCGTTCACTGACCGGCTAGAAAAGTACATCGGCCGGACATCGGACGGGCTATATAAACATTTGTCAGTAAGTCTACAACAGTATATCATTTTCTACACAAGAAACGGCAAGCCTGGTACAAGCATTGTTCGTTGTTTGTAGGATAATTGGGCCGATATCTGTACGATATCCGGTGAATAGGCCGATTATCGCCCGGACATCATAGGATAATCGATCAATTAGGTATCAAATTATGGCCGTTGACAGTTCTCTTGAAAACAGACGCCGTACGATTACCAGATGGTCTTCGACAGCCTCCGGACGTTGCATTAATGTAAATGATGTATGACAAATTTTTTGACCGATGTTGGTCCGATGTAATTTGGATACAATAGTAGATGTTCTTGGTAGGAAATGCAGAGATTTAGACTTGAATTGAAAATATGCTGGAATACCAGACTGGATATTTTGATGACGAGAATCTTGCCTTTATTTTCAGCATATATTCCTTTATTAGTAAATTTCATTTTAAGGAACCAGCAGTAAAATTCGAAGGATTGCTATCCGTTTTACATACATGTGTTTGCTTTGTTTAATTCCATTTTTTGTTAAGAGTTATTGGTTCTAGATATTGCCCGGATATGGCTTTTGTACCGCGTAGGCACCTTAATTGGATAATACCGTTAACTGGTAGATCCGTACTCATTGCCTCAATAAAAGTACAGCATTTTATTGATGAAGCATTTCAGATTTACAAACCCTCATTTTAGGGTAACATCTGAGCGAAATATGCATTGCTTTCTCACTTATTATGCCTTTTTATAGTTTCTTGGCATGTAGTTTTCTTTTCTACAGAAGACAACCAGAAATGTTTTGCATCATTTTAGGTCTTTAGAAGAAAGTCGTACAACGGCGTTCGAACTCCAATCTGCAACAACAGATTCACCCGAGGGAGTTCTCATTCAAATGTCCACACGTGGTGAGTATGCAATTGTGATATCTAGACGATATTTAAAATATTTTGAACCATAGTTCATAAAATTGAGTACAGAATAATATGTATTAATCACATTATTTACTATCATTATTGTTTATTTACACAGAGACCTTGTGAAACATCACATATACATATTTTGATCCTCATCCACACCGATGGATTTGTGGTCGTTTCCGACAAACAAGTCATGTTCCTGATAGTTACTTCGTGTCAAGTCGCCAGAAGATCCGCGTAACCTTGATAAGACAATCAAGAGTTATTATTGACTCTTCAGCTGGATATTAGGGACTTCTACATAAAATCAAAAGATTCGGTAATACGCACATTAGATTAGCCCTACGCTCGACTTTGTATATATGTTTTTGGGACTATGATTACGTTTAACACATTGTTTACTTCGCCAAGTTATATAAGTCCATTTATGAAGTCTTGAAACATCGATGAATAATTCAGACCCTTCCATTTTTTAGGCTGTGAAAGGAAAGAGGAGAATGGCATAAAGCTGTAAATAACGAAAATAAAATGAACGTAAGTCTACCAAAGCAATGGGATTTTTGTTTTTGATACAAACCGTCTGATGTAATTCCCAATATGATTGATCTGATGTGAATGCTCCAAGTAGAGAAACAAAAGAAAGGAGCAGATTTTTGGAATACGCGTGAAGTGAATAGAACAGCATTCTTCCAAACCTATAATATATTGTTCCGTTTACCTGAATCAAGACTATGGCTCACGGCGGGTGTGACCGGTCAACAGGGGATGCTTATCCCCCTAGGCACCTGATCCCACCTCTGGTGTGTCCAGCGGTCCGTGATTGCCCAACTCTTGTTTTTTGTATTCTATTTAGGACTTACGAGAAGATCGCTGTTCATTATCTTTGCCTTTACATATCAATTTTTAGAAAGGTGAACTTTGAGTCCTATAAGACATAGATAATAGCGGAGGGATTGCAGGATAAATAAGCATCCTCTTTGACCGTTCACTCTTCCGTGCATCAAGATCATGAGCACATAAACGGAATATTCTGTATCAAAGTTGAATGGAAGAACGACTTAGCTATTTATAAAGCATGTTTAGTAACATCAAACCAAAAACAAATAGTGTTTCACTGGAATGGGTAAATGTTTTGAAACTTTGCTAATAATTGATCAATTTACGATGGACTAAAATTGCATATGCAGGACAATTGTGTTTCATATTTAGGTTTGAGCATGACTGAAGAGACATAATTTGTCGAAATGTGCATCTGGTGCATCAAAATTGGAACCGTATATGATTTATGTGATCATGTTATATGGTATCACGTGTTTTTGGGTTTTTTTTGTTTTTTTTTTTTTGCAAATTGACCACCAAAAATTAGAGCTATTAACAAATTTAAATATTGGAAGGGCATAAAATGGTTGTAATCCTAATTTTGGTTGAGGAATGTTTAAAAAAAAACTCTGCAATGTACGAATTATGATGTAATATTTTACATATTTTAATATAAAATTGTTAGAAATAATACATTGTATTGTATGTTGAATTTATTACCAGTAAAGTTTAATTTAAAATGGACAATTTATATTAATATTTATAAGAAATGCAACACTATT
>CAJDSM010026201.1:0-10310 GCA_903981925.1 Ostrea lurida | reverse complement strand
ACATATATACAAAGTCGAGCGTAGGGCTAATCTAATGTGCGTATTACCGAAGTCTTTTGATTTTATGTAGAAGTCCCTAATATCCAGCTGAAGAGTCAATAATACTTCCTTGATTGTCTTATCAAGGTTACGCGGATCCTTCTGGCGACTTGACACGAAGTAACTATCAGGAACATGACTTGTTTGTCGGAAACCGACCACAAATCCATCGGTTGGATGAGGATCAAAATATGTATATGTTGATGTTTCCTAAGGTCTCTTGTAAATAAAACAATAATGATAGTAAATAATGTGATTAATACAGATTATTCTGTACTCAATTTTATGAACTATGGTTCAAAATATTTTAATATCGTCTAGATATCACAATTGCATACTCACCACGTGTGGACATTTGAATGAGAACTCCCTCGGGTGAATCTGTTGTTGCAGATTGGAGTTCAAACGCCGTTGTACGACATTCTTCTAAAGACCTAAAATGATGCAAAACATTTCTGGTTGTCTTCTGTAGAAAAGAAAACTACATTGCCAAGAAACTATAAAAAGGCATAATAAGTGAGAAAGCAATGGTATTTCGCTCAGATGTTACCCTAAAAATAGGGTTTGTAAATCTTGAAAATCCATCAATAAAATTGCTGTACTCTTTATTGAGGCAAAGCATGGTAATACGGACTTCTACCAGTTAACGGTATTAATCCATTGGGCGATGTGCCTACCGCGTTACAAGAAGCCATAACCCGGTCATATCTAGAATCAATAACTCTTAACAAACTAAACATTGGAGTGAACAAAGAGCCAACACATGTATGTTAAAAACGGATAGTAATCCTTCGGTAATTCTGCTGGTTTCCTTAAATGAAATTTACTAATAAAGAAGTATATGCTTGAAAAATGAAAAGCAAATTCTCCGTCAATCAACACATATCCATTCTGGTATTCCAGCATATTTTTCATCAAGTCTAATCCTGCATTTCCTACAAAATACATCTACTATTGTATCCAAATTACATCGTGAACAACATACGGTCAAAAAAAATTGTATATCATGCATTTTACATTATGGCAACGTCCGGAGGCTGTCCGAAGAACATCTGGTATGTCGCTTACGCGTCGTTTTACAACAGGAAAACTTCACGGCCTGAATTTGACCGAACATTTTGTAAACCTAATGACGATTCGATTAATCTCCTATGATGTCCGGTTGCGATGAATCTGCCTATTCACAGGATATCGTAACGATATCCGGCCACAATTATCCTACAAACACAACGAAACCAGATGCTTGTACACAGGCTTGCCGTTCTATGTTTGTATGAAATGTGCGATAAGTATCTTGATTGTAGAACTTACTGACAAATGTTTTTATAGCCCCGTTCGAGTCCGCCGATGATACTTTTCTAGCGGTCGGTGAATCGGCCAGATGCTGTTAACATATTTGATTCTCCCACAATACCGGTTCAAACCGTCGGACAATACGTGGGTACTTTCCAATATGAAAACAGGACATTCGTCGGATTATCGAGCCATGATCACGGTCCGAAACATTAGTCTCCTCGTGAGGCTATAATACACCCGCCGATTACCACTCGATTTCCGCAATCCGAATAACAGGACGATACTTAAAACGACGTTTGAAGGATATATGTTGAGTATGAAAATCTACAGACACCGAAAAAAAAATTAGCTTCGAATTAAAACTCGTCTGCGCCCCTCCCCGATGCCTGGTCTTATGAACCCCGGCACCGGCTGGGCCATGCTGCGTGTCCGGCCGAGACCGATTGACGGGTCAAAAATGGCCTTCAATTATGCGGAGTACATTCAAAGCCTAATCGGTAAACGGGGTTGTAATCAACTAGCATAGCTGTGTCACCGTACATTTCATCTATCAACACAAATCCTTCATCAGTTGTTTAAATATCGTCCGATATCCGACAGGGAATCAAGCGGTAGTTAGCGGTGTATGTAGCTTTCACGCAGAAAGATGTCTTGGACTGGACATGGGACTAGTGTTTTGGCCAGAAGTCTGCTTACCACTTTGAAAAGCTGGCCACCGATGTTCCGACCAGACACTTGAAACCAGTGTTGAACATATAGGTTATGTATACTGACATTGGACCGGTCACTGGCCGGCTAGACAACGAGAAATCGGTCGAACTCAATTTTGAATATAGAGTTGTAATTCTCATATACGATTGACACAATTCCTAAAAAAAAATCTAAGACGCGGCAGTATCACAACATGCACATTTTTTTCCTGGCGCTTTTGGCTGGAGATTTCACTTTTCATGCCTATGAAATTCCATTTTAAGATGCCTTGTCTTTCCAAACTTTTAAATTGCAAGTGTATCGCTGATGAGAAATTATTTTTCGAAATCCGTCACATACAATTTACCAAAATTAGTACCACATATTTTCAAAATTCAATTCGCTGAAAAAGAAAACTAATTCAGCAAACTTTTGTTGTGAAATTTGTTTTATTTACAATTGGCGCATGCGTAAACACCATGATAAAGATAAATGGATCTCAGAATCATACTTCTCAACATTGCAGCATTCGTCATATTCATGTGGCTTCAGACGAGGTAATTAATTTCTATTACTGGTGTTTTTATTTTTCTAACGAAATGTTAGATGATTCTAAAGACAAAATATGGTCACCCTTTTATTTCTGGTTTGATTTACACATGTGTAGGTCTAGTCTATATTTTATTTCATAAACGGCGGTAATTAAGATCTATGTATGATTCGCTCTGTATCTGTTGGGTAATCTCTTCTACATAGACAAAATATAAATCGGAATTAAGTCCTCTTGAGGCAGCTCATCTTACATGAGGTTAATATAGATAATGTTGAAAGATCTTACGATATCCACCGATGACAGATTAGCACTGATCAAGTGATTTAATTACATAACTACATATTACAAGCAGTGTGCCTATCATGCTGTCTATTTAATGTGTCTTTGCTCTCACGCTGAAGCTAAAACGAAACAGTTGGAGATATGTTGATGAAAATTTGAAGAATAAACAGCGATCAATCTCAAGTAAAAAACAAAGCAACAGTTGGGCAAACACAGACGCCTGGATACACCAGAGTTAGTGCCTAAAGAGAGAAAGCATAACATCTCGATAGGTCACACCGCTAAACATTCAGGTAATTGGAATAACAGTTCTAATAGCATTGCATGCTACATAAAAACATTTATTTAAGTATATATACATACATAGATGCATACATACATTCATACTTACCTATATTATCATTTACACGGTTTGTAATTGATCTGATATGGTTTATACATAGTCAGTGAATTCCATAAGGGGCGAGATAAAACTTGCATTATTTTCAATCAATTGGCCCCAGAAAATTATGACGTCATACACAAGTGTCTTTACGTAGTGTAATTGTGTTCAATGAACAGGCGGGAATTTATTTATGATTCAAATATGAAGAAAAAAACATTAAAAGTACTGGCACATCCTTTAGGGAATTCTTTGTTCTTCCTAAATGTAATAAAATTTCAGGGGATATGCTCAAACCCTTAATTTTCAGATAATCAAATGCTTGATAATTATAACGTGAATATGGAGGCCCCTGATGAGGCACATTTGCATGTTGAGCAAAAAAAAAATCAGTCTGCTGATCAATAAAAAATATTATTATCACCTCGTATCAAACCACTGAAGCAATTAATTATTGTAAAGTAAAGTGATTATTGAGGTACATGGCTATTGGAAGTCATATATTTTCAAACACATAGCAACATGTACAATTGGAAAGAATGTCGCAATATCCACAAGTGCATACAAAAAGGCGAAGTTAACATTGTGTCAAACGTAATCATAATCAAAAACATATACAAAATCGAGTGTATAGCAACACGGACCTCCGACAAAAGCGAAGGTAGGTCAGTGTCATGAAGGATTATGCATCCTCTGCTGACCGGTCACACCCGCCGTGAGCCTTAGTCGAAATAAAGTAAACGGATTACCCGTAGTCAAATCTAGTAGGAAAATGAGTCTAACAAAGGGTATGAAAAAAATCAGTCAACATATGATTTAATGATAATTTGTAATAGGAACAAGGTCCTTATAGCGACCGTAGAATTTGCGAAATGATGACTTTAAACGAGATTCTTATAACCCTGCAGCATCAACTTTTTGTTAGTAGTTGACCTCGCTTTAAAAAGTCCTCATACGCATAGCACGCTTTTGCGTATCGAATCAACAGGGAGATATACACACCATAAGCAGTTGAATATGGTATATTACTACATAGAAAGGGAAAGTTGACGATTTCAAAGTTAAAGTCATCACGCTTATCATATAATTGTAGTTGTCAGTCTGCCATTAGAGTCAATGTTAAGTAAAATATCCAAATATGGAGCAGATATATCAGATTATTTGTCGGAGGTCCGTGTTGCCCTACACTCGATTTTGTATATGTTTTTGGATTAGATTACGTTTGACACAATGTTAACTTCGCCTTTTTGTATTATGTGGTGTCTTAACAATCTGTAGTCAAATAAGTGTGTGAAAAACGGCTTAACAATGGTTATGAAACACTCAGAACAGCATTTGACTCAATGGTAGGTCATTTTGGCCAAATAAATTGTTATAACGACCATACAATTTACGAAATGTTGCCTTTAAACGTGACTGTCGAAACACCTGCAACAACAACGTGTCTGTAAGTAGCCTGCCTCGATTCAAAAACAGATTTATAAGATTTTATTCATAATGATACCAATTTCTCATTCACAATACCAAGTTACTGACACTCAAAATAGTTGGAAAACAAATGAAATAGTGAATACTGTGTTATCAGTTCATGAATCTTCAATTCGGTATATTCTGTGTAAATTAATTACGTAAACATTTATGAATCGATTGTTTTTCTCCGGTGGTAAATTAGATATATTTAGGACGAGACACAGATTTATAAAAGGTTTAAAAGGCAATATAAATATATAACAGATTGCTTTATGACCTCATTTAAATTGCTAAGTACCTCCAAAAATAATAATATGTCCTCGTTTTGTAGATCATTTTAAAGCATGCAAGACTCTATGTTTACTACCAACTAAAAAAAACTAACAGCTATTAAAGAGTCACGTCACAGATACTGTTCCACTACATATTCCAGAAATGTTGTCAATATAAATTTGCGAAGTAAACAATGTGTTAAACGCAACCAGTCTCCAAAAAACCTTATATACAAAATCGAATGTAAGGCAACACGGACCTCCGAAAAAAGCGAAGGTAGGACCAGGTTCCATGGAAGAGTAAACATCCTCTGCTGACCAGTCACACCCACCGTAAGCCTGTAGCCGAAACAAAGAAAAGGGGGTTACGCGTCATCAGATCTAGTATGAAAATGACAGTCTAACAAAGGGTATGAAACAAATCAGTCAGCATAGCGACCGTAGAATTTGCGAAATGTTGACTTTAAACGAAATTCATCATAACCCTGCAACATTAACTTTTTGAGCTAGTAGTTGGCCTCGCTTTAAAAAATCCTCCTACGTATGACATATCTTTGCGTATCGAATCAACTGAGAGACATACATACCATAAGCAGGTGATAGTGGTACATTGCTACATAGAAAAGGAAAGTTGACGATTGCAAAGTCAAAGTCATTACGTTTATCATATAATGTAATTGTTAGTGTGCAGTTAGAGTCAATATTAAGTAAATTATCCAAATATGAAGCAGATCTGTCAGATTCTGTGGTATCCTTTTTTTTATTTCGTCAGGATATATCAAAGGGATATAATTATGATTGTTAATTGATAATACATAGTCTATATACGTATATGTAAGGTTGAAGGGCACGACAAGTATTTGTTTTTATCTCGTAAGATTTTTTGAATACATTCTGCTTCGCATGAATATAATAATAAGTCTGCCAATAAAGGGCACATTTAGTGTTCATAGAAATACCAAGAGATTGTAGGAAGACATGTTTTCCAAAGACTACATAAAAAGTATATATAAGAAACCTAAGCATGCTCTTAATATCTACTTCAGAGGACTTGTGTGGACAAACATAATGGTTTCTAATAAAATAAGTATCTTGTTTACAACAAGAAACTTGTATTTTCAGGTGCCGTTTTTGTTAGAAAAGCTAATATCAATTATTTCAAAGAAAGCGCTAATTCAATTTGTCTGAGAATTGTTGTGTAAAATGTAGAAATCATACGTTTTGATGCAGTCAATTTTTTAAAAAAATCTCGTGACTTGAAGTATTCTAAAAGCTCTTTAGAGATTTTGAGATTCCACATCT
Source organism: Ostrea lurida (assembly GCA_903981925.1). Taxonomy (NCBI): domain Eukaryota; kingdom Metazoa; phylum Mollusca; class Bivalvia; order Ostreida; family Ostreidae; genus Ostrea; species Ostrea lurida. The sequence continues at coordinate 4,024 of CAJDSM010026201.1, read as the reverse complement.
GATTGACACCACTTCTGGAATATGTAGTTGAACAGTATCTCTGAAGTGACTCTTTAACAGCTGTTAGTAGTTTAGTCAGTAGTAAGGATAGAGCTTGGTAGAGCACTTACTGGTATCACCGATGATTCATTGTTTGTAAGGCTTTTTATGCAATTTCGGAATCCAGTAAAGCTATGGTAATTCAAATTGATCCTGCTTCTTCGGAATGTTTAAAGTATTTAAAACAGAAAACTGATTTTGAAGAATTTCATATTTAGTCAGATTACTTGGAGTATAAGCACGATTCACAGATGTCGAAGTAAACCATAGTTCATTTAAAAGACAAGTATAACAGTAACTTTTACAAACAAAAAACAATGCTGTTACTTGCTTTATCAGCTGGAACTAGTACAAAATTTACATGTAGTCTATGTAGCTCATTTACTACTTCTGGCTTCTTAAGACAGAAGAATAAATAGCGGCGGGTGTGACCGGTCAGCAGACGATGCTTACTCCTCCATGGCACCTAATCCTGCCTTCGCTTTCCTCGAAGGTCCGTGTTGCCCTACACTCGATTTTGTATGTGTTTTTTGGACTATGATTACGTTTGATACTTTGTTATTTCGCCATTTTATATAGTAGGCATTTTCCACGCTAAATGGTTAATACGTGATTTTAATAATTTCCGAATAGTTTTGATCCATTCAGACAAAGTGTGAAGCTCCTCTCCCTCAAATTTTGTCCAACGTCTGGTGTATTCTTCCACAGAATGCATGATAGTCGTGGAATTATATCGCCATTTCAATGAGCGAACGTCCTCGAAATTTGGACCTTTTAAAATAAGGTACTTAAGATCCTCATTTTGGACTCTATTTATATCACCAGTGAAAATATGACCAACGGGACCATAATTAAATGAGGAAGAGGAAAATGTACACTTTGGAGGATTCCGTTGTAATTGTTCAATATATAGGCACTACAACGACTGTTTGTAATTAAATAACTAGGGTGTAATATTGAAATAATATCTATATGACATACAAGGAGTGAATTTCATCTTAAAATAAGGGGGGATGCAAAACTGCACTTTTTACTGTTGAGGATGTTGCTGATGTTGACATATATTATTAAGCCTATAAATATCAAGAATAAAAATAAGAACATATTTATCATCATCATCGGGTCATTTGTAATGCCTCGCCTTGACTAGCACCCTCTACTCTGTTAAAACAACATCTTAACAAGCTGCAAAATGTACAGAACACTGCTGCTCGACTAGTGACTCGCTCTTCAAAACACGACCATATCACTCCCATTTTAATATCTCTACATTGGTACCTGTTACTTTCCGAATTCAGTACAAAATCCTCGTAAATACTTTCAAAGCCCTGCGTGGCCTATCTCTAGTGTACATCCAGACTTGGTCAATTATCCAACAAGGGCACTGCGATCAGAAGATTCGGTTTTGTTACATATACCAATTTTGCGGACAAATATGTATGGTGAAAGGCGCTTTGATGCCTCACCAGCACGTCTGTGTAACAGTCTTCCAAAACACCTTCGGTTTGAAACATCAATCTGTGTTTTTAAAAGAAATTTAAAGACCTACCTTTTCAAAAGTGCTTTTAACCTATGAACACTGTGCTGAAATTGACTCTTATATAAATATTAAAACTATCTATTTATTATCATAATATGATTGACTACCAAAACAAAAAAAAACTTAAACAGCATTTTATATCATACATATCCCCTAAGAAGGCAACATTTTAGATTTTATAGATTTTTGGATTGTTGTCTGCTTGTGGTTAACTGTCATTGCCACTGATTTTTGTGTTTTACATATATATTTTCAAATGACTTCGGACTTTTATGTAAAGCGCCTTAGAGTATTTTTTTTAATTATATAGGGCGCTATATAAATGTGCATAATGATAATAATAATTTACGGATATTCCAACTTAATTCAAATAAGTTCATTTGCAAAATTGTTCAGCAGTTTCAGGCGGGAAGCTAATTCTTTAACAAAAAAGCTGTACCTTTTCGTGGTCCATAGTCTTCGGATGCAGGTATTCTTTCTTAAAGACACGATCTGCTGAAGATGAAGATGTTTCAAAACATAGAATAATAAATACTACAGGAAAAACTTCAAAAAAATTCATTTTCTGGACTACTTTCAAAATATTGTGGAAGGTAGAGTTCTTCTTATGCTATGATTTGAGCTGCTGTCGTCGGTTTCTTATATATCATTGATCTTACCAAAGTTCAAGGACATACATTGCGTAATATCGGGTTACTAAATGCAAACTCCTTCTTTTCACACGCCAAGTTATATGTAGCATTTTCCGGAGAACTTTTCCCCGATTTTTTGATTGACGAAGAATCTATTGTTTTCGAAGGAGTTGTCAGCGACTACTCAGATTTCTCCATACATCTCATTCATTTTACATTGCTTTAGTTTTACTTTCGTATTTCGGGTTTCCGTCATTTCGGTTTGGGCATTGCTGGAGAGACATGGTTTGTCGAAATCACAGGATGAAATCGCACCTTTCAGTGTGGAGCGCTTTCGTGGACTGAAAGGTCACTGAAAGGTGACTGAAATGGTCACTGAATGATCATGAAAAGGTACCTTTCAGTCACCTTTCAGTCACCATTCCGTGTACCATTCAGTTCACTGAATGGCATGTACATTTCAGTGGCCATTCCGTCACCTTTCAGTGGACCAGTTCAGTTAAGTTTCAGTGACCATTTCAGTTACCTTTCAGTGACCATTCAGTCCCTTTCAGTGACCATGTATAGAAATTAACAGTGACCTTTTTAGTGACCCATTCAGTCCCCTTTCAGCTCACTTTGCAGGTGACCTTTAGCAACCTTTGCAGTGACCTTTGTCAGATGAAACCATTCAGTCATAGTTTCATGACCTTCGAGTCACTTTTCAGGTGATTTTCGTCCACATTTTCAGTGACCATGTCAGGTCACATCATCAGTGACCTTTCAGTCACATTTCAGTGACCATGTCAGTCACATTTCAGTGACTTCAGTCAATGTTCAGTGACTTCAGTCAAGTACCTTCATCAGATCAGTCCTTCAGTAGCATTCCGTAACATTTCTCATATTTTCATACCCAACAAATCATACACTTTTAAAAATTGGTTTGATTTTTGTGACCAATTTTCGGATATTTCAAGAGTCTAATTTTTGCATTCCGCGAATTGTACTAATTGTAATTCATTGACATATCATTTACTAGTATCTACCAAGCTGTTTGTGCCTCCTCTGTCTCCGGTAGATGTAATTGTGTTTATCTATATCCATGTAACTTTTATGTTCAGTCATTTTATTATCAGGCATTCATTCCTCGCTGTTCAATGAGATTTCAAATCAACGATTCGCTCTGATACCATGCTTTTGTAAAATGAATTTCATAGAACGCTGCATAACAAATCAAGAACAAATCATTTCACAATGCTAATATTTTTAGTTATTCATTTAAAAAAATAACCACATGATTACGAAGTCCTTTTCATAACATTTTGTATCCACTTTTCTTCTGATAGACCGGAAATCACTGCATCAATCTCTCTTTGGAGATATCCGCTATTTGCAAGGGTCATGTTTGAAGTATAGAAATCTTGAAGCTCTATTGAAAAAAGAACACATGGTTTATATCAAGCAGCATAGGTGAATTTAATGTGCTTTTTACAAAATATGAAAATAAAATGTGAAATGCATTAAAAAAATTAAGCGTAGTTGACCAAGGATCCTTCTAAAGATAGTGAATAAACTAATTACCTCCGTAAATGTATTTCACTTTATATTCCCATCAGGACCATGTTCTAGATCCCGAACCCCTAGAGAGATGACAATTTCGGAAGGATTATGTAAAGTAAGGTTTTTTATACAGTGACGTTGGTTTTACAGAGATATTTTAATCCACAAACAGAAAAAATAGTTTAATGCTATTGAAAGCAGATACGACCATACAATGTAACGTGATCTATGTCTAAATCTGAGGCGTAAATATCGAAGAGTGAGTTAAATAAGT
>CAJDSM010026191.1:27328-39335 GCA_903981925.1 Ostrea lurida | reverse complement strand
ACCACCGGTATTGATTGCAAATTTTGTCTCTTTATTAACTGCAAAACTATTAGTGTATCATGAAACGTAATTTCATTTTGGGAATATCAATGTAAGCAAGTCTACTATATAAGAGTTTGATTATGCAGTTGGGTTTTGGAGGAAACGGGGTGGGGGGGGGGGGTGTTTCAGACGTCAAAGAACTGACCTTTACCCATGTTTTTCAAAGCGATAAGTTTGATGAACGAAAGTTAATCCTGCTTTTTCATATTAATCCCATTGATTTTTGATTTCACTGTCTAATTTTCATTAAGTCAAATTTTAATGAAGTTAGATTTGTTTTGAAAATTTTCGAATTGTATCATTGCCCCCCCCCCCCCCCACCTTTTTTGCTCACCTTTAATCTTCAGATTTTTCTGCAGCAGAATTTTTAGTTCTGTATACCACCATGTTCTATTCAAATAATTTTAACAATATGTACAGTTGACGATGACTGTCAATATTATATATTTATATTTGTTTTAAAAAACTTCATCTCGCGTTCATGTACCGTGATCAATCTACATAATTTTCACAAACATAGGGCCCCACCGATGGAAGCTAATTATTTTTCAGCCTGGAAATTACCACGAAGAATTCTTTCAATTATGAAAGTAGATTATTATTTTAAAATATCAAGTTATGTGACAGAATTCAAACAAGTAAATTGTAGAACTTTAAAAGGCCGCTAACCAGCAAGAGGATAAATTTATCCTCTCCTTCCCTTTTTAAAATGAAAATGCTAAAATTCACTCGACTTCCATGCAGGTGACTTCGCTTCCCTGGACTCCCTGCCAGGCCCGTCCTTGGACCGCTGGTGGCCCAAAAGCTGTCCCCAAAATCCAATAAAAAAATGCCAAAATGCGAAATTTTTGCATTACAGTTTCTAAGTATTTTGCAGTATATTATAATGCATTGTATGCCACATGGGGATATTTTCATTTATTCGGAAGTGGGCATACAGAAAATCTTATCTTCGACGTCCCCATCCTTTTTTATCCATATTTCTTTTGACATACAATCTTAATAGTTTTTATATGACAATGGATACATTAAACAGTCATTGTTTAATCTCTAACGTACTTTATTTTGCCGTTGTTTTGATCCATTGCTGTTATGATGTGGACGAAGCAGCTTCAAACAACTTTCCTCGTATGATGTCATCACCTGTACGGTAGATTAACTCGTCCGCTTGGGGGCGCTATTTATTGGAATCGTGTATAGGCTTTTAAAACTTCTTCCAAATTATAACTCAAAACTAATTAACATATACACTTAAACTATTAATTAAGCTGTCAATTAAACGCTACCGGGCCCAGAGGCATCTATCCAATAAGGAAAGAGGTCTAACGCGTCTCTGTGGACTTTCTTAAAAAGTCATGGACGTGCGAAGTCTGGTCAACCTCACGTTTAAAACAACTTTCGACCCTTAATGCATTTTGCAACACACACACAATCTAATCCTTTCTTGTGCGGCCAGTAAATAGGGATGTTTAGGCGACCATCTAAATTATCAGACAAATTGCAGGCACTGGCGTGTGGGTTTTCTGCAACGAATCCGTCTGGGCTGCTCCTTGTCAACCTCCTTGCCTTGGACAACTACAATCCTCTAGAAGGCCCCGTCTCCCCGATTATCTGAGGGAGATCGGGGGTCGATCGACCACAGTTGAAGTATGTCACTACATTCTTCAAAAAGGGCCCATCCCCGATGTATACTGTTGGGGAAATCCGGGGCGATCGATCGAGGAGGACCATTCCAATCACGGATCTTCAATAAGACCCATCCCCGTTTCAGGGATCCGAGGGTCGACCACTACCGTCCCTCAACGCAGCACGCCAAGTGTGGCAAGGCCCTTCAGGACCAAGTCCGCATATAAATTATGTTCCTTATGATGATGCTAGCAATGAACTCTTTTCGATACTTTCGTACGCCAAGTAATTTCTTCTTTCCGTAATGCCATGGGATAATATGCACAAACATGAGGTATGAATGCTACGTGGTTATACTTATGCAAAGCGTTGATGTTCATTTGCGTGCATGGGAAAGAAAACAGCGAGTCAATTTTCTAATCAAAGTGGGCATAAATTTATCCTTGAGTTAAAAAAAAATTCAATATATTGTGCGTCATGTTCATTTATATAGAGCAGAAGTGCATCCAGTTGGGGCGGATCTAGGGATTGTCGGAAAGGGGGGGGGTGGGTGGGTGGGATTCGTTGAAAGAGGAGCCAATAGGTTCTGGGGATGAAGCCAAAATGATGGGCCAGGGCCAAGCCGCGGAAGCTATTGGAATTTAGACCTTTTAAATTGTCTTAGTGGTTAATTAACTTTAAATCTAGATGCTTAATAATTAGTTAGTTGTTTATCAGGGTGAGGGGGGGGGGTCCCTTAAATCCATCTGTTTATTATATAATTTGAACACTTTCGCACAATGCTTCCAAAGATTCTATTGTTCATGTACAATGCACGAAAGTTCAAATTAATGCATATTTCTATTATCAAAATTAAAAATCTGATTCATTAAAATATTACTATACGTCTTGAATTAGCAGAATATTGGCGCTAGCATTTCTAATTTATTTTTAAAAGATAAAACTTGTATTCAAGTACAATGACACAAACCAGTTATGATTAAAGGATTTTTAAAAATAATAAAAAAAAACCAAAATAAATATTTTAACAAAAGGGGATAAGAAGAACAAAAAACAGAAAGAAACCATACTGGTATGGTTTTGTGATTCATTTGTCTCGCTTCTATGTAGCATTTACATTAAGGGCCACCAAAGATCACTGAAGACCAATGCAGTTTACTGCGGGGCCATACACATGTGTATTGGATAGATTTGAAATTCATGTTTTTATTTTTTAACAAAACTTGTGTGGAAATAGAATGAATATCACAAGACTAGTTAAAGCCTATATTTCTTTCACTAGTGGTTTTTTTTTTCGTAATGTATGTTTTATTTCATATTTTGTATTTATTACATATCATATATTTACATGTAAGATTATTTTAGTATCCACGCGCTCTGTTGATATCACATGCACTAATTACACGTCATTTACTCCTTGGTTTGCTATCCCTTCACACAAAATAAAAATTTGGAGGGTTTGATTCGCGCAGTGATGTGAACTTAATCCCTTCTTTTTTCTACAGGTATCGAACCTTTCCCCTTTAGTGCAAGTAGTCTATGGTGCATTGAAACGAAGAAAATATCAGACAAGCTGCCATCATTTTACCTCGATAAAATACAAATAGACCAGATTTAAATTAAAAATTTAACCTGAATTTATTTGAAAGCATCTTTGTATTCGCTAGCGGTTTATAATTCATTCTCGATTTTCTTTAAAACCTGAGTGCATCTTTTTCATTTACGTACTGTATCCCCTAGAAACGCTATGTGGACACACAAACATTTTTTTTTTTTTGAATTGAACTAAACACATGAAGATATAAACATTATTGACTAATGGAAATGCTTAATCGAGACAGAAACATAAAGGTGACCTTAAAGATACGACTTTCAGACATATTGTAATTAAAACTAGACGACATATAAATTTCTCGGGTTACATTTAAGTGAAATTTGGTAATTACTGCGTCCGCGGGGCTGTCTTTGCACATGCCTTATATTGATTATCTAGAACGGCGCTTAAATTCCATTCTAAATATACTGTAATAATGTTTAAAAATGATAAAATTAGAATGTAGCATTTGAGAAAGCATGCGATGTTTGGTAAAGAGGGATCATCATCTTGATTATTTTTTGACCGGATTCATCATTTTCTCTCCGTTGTTGAGTTAAATTTGTCTTTTTTGTTCCCCTGATACGTAAATATTTTATTTAAACAATATTTTATTCCAAATATTGAATGGGATCGGGGCAAGGCAGGCATTGTCTAATTAGCCCCCTCCCTACATCAAGGTCATAAGTCAAAACAATTCTAGATAAGATAACATTTAACAAAAAAAATACATACGTAAATATATAAACAAATGTATAACAAATAAATAATAGATATTGAATAATTTATAAACGTTAATATATTGTAATTGTAAAAACCTTATCTAAACAGTTTATAAGAATCAGTCGGACTGTAGGGTTCACATTTATTATTTCATTTCATGTCCATAATGAAAGAGAATTTTAAAAGCATAAAGAAGGCATTTTATTTAATCTGAGTAAATGACAACTTATTATTTTTTGGTTTGTTTTGTTTTTTGTTTTTGTTTTTTTTATTTTTAGGGTATTTTATTCTCAAATATTGAAATATCACAAATTACACCGTAGCTTGTAAGACAAAAAATTCGATTAATTTTTGTAGCATTTATAAAACGTTTTCTGCGTATTGCTTTGTTCATATTGTATCTAATAACTACCAATCATTACAAAACACAATGGTAAAAGTTTGTTTCTTTAATATCTTTTATTTTTCTAAGTGAATCACAGCTTTCTAATAGAAGGATATCTAGCTGATTGAATTAGATGAACAAATAAGGCAAATGGATACATAAAATAAATAATGAACATTATGGAATAGACAAGAACAATAAGAGCTTTGCATACCACCGCCAAGTTACATAAAAGTCTTTTGATTTAGGATCGGATTCCTTAACCTGGATACATCAGGGTGCCAATGTTTCAAAGCGATCTGACCATTAATTTTGTTTGGAAGTTGTTAACAACAAAATTAACCACACACAAAAAACAGAATGAATAAAACGGCCCCCAATTTTTATATCCTCGGCAGAAGAGGGCAATAAAGGCGTTTCCTGTTACAGGAAAGGAAGTAGGTTATTTGCAGAAATAGCGTTTGTATCATTTGAAAATAAATTCTCAATAAGCCGTGCATCAATTGGATTAGAAATAGAAAAAGCTTTATGTGCAAGTTACTACCGTAAGGGAGAGATTTATAAAGCTGATCATAATAATGGCTCGCCAGATAAGTTGAACAGGAAATAGAGGACAAGGGTTGACACAAAGATAACATTATATTACATTGTATATAATGATGTTTTACATTTATATAAAGAATTAATCCTCTTTATTTACTTATAACCTATGAAAGTATCTTTTGGTCAAACGTTTAATTGATTTAAATTCTAGAGTCAGTATTTTTGTCAATTTTGCAGATACACTGTATGAGACATTTATCTCCAAAAACGCAGGACCCACCATAATTAGTTTAGAAAAGTTCATCTTGACAAGGAGGGACAAAAACAAAATGCGTGATATTAATTCGGTTTTAAAACAATCAAAGAAAAAAAAACCCATTTATACTAAAACCAAAAAAAAAAAAAAAAAAAAAAAAAAAAAAAAAAAAAAAAAAAAATGCATTGTGATGTTACAGGGTTTAGTGTTTAGTATATATTGGAGCTCAGTCATCACCCCATCGCTGACAGGTTGTCAGGGACATTTATGGAGTTAGGCTAATTCATAAAATAGCATAAATTAGGTCTGCGTCTAAAAAGAACAAAATTCAATCATCACTTATGTCATGTGACCCCTTTTGTTAGAATGAGCTTTCCAGTGGGGGTTTGGTATTCCAAAGCCAAAAACGTAATCGTGAAAAACATTGAAAGTATCTGGATTAATGGTGATTTGATGATTTTGATGGAACGAGAACGGGATGGAGGGTTCAAAGTTTTTCCGATTGAGATTTCACACAAATGACCCTAATTAAATGACACTACAACAAGGACGATAACTCTCTTAACTCTCATGATCAATCTGAAAATTCTCGATTCGTTCGTCTACCTCAGTTATCCATATCTGTTTTCAGTAACTAGGAGGGCTTAGAATTCACAAAATGCATGGATCTCAATCAAAATAAACTACCCGGGGGGGTTTCTTCCTATACATTGGTATACACGACGTGCCGCTGGTATGGGTCGCTTTTTTGACCAAGTCAAATATACCAATGGGGGGTTGCCATTTTCATCAATCTGTTATTTCAATGGGTAGACCAAATTTAGTATGCCAAGTTACCCCCAATGGGTTGGTAAATTATATTCGCTGGAATTCAACCTTTTATTAAGATTTGTAATCATGGAACATTATTATGACTTTCCCCCGAATATAACTACAACCCGGTATAATTACAATATGACTTACTTGCAATGCGGCGGCAACTATACATGAAAGGTCACATATATATGATTGGGTCCAGAATTTTCACGAAATATATGAATGGTATGGTTTCATAAAATAATATATATTTATGGGGTGGTTTAGAAATTCTCAGCGGGACGTCTGCTACCCAAAAGTTATACGTTGAACCCCTCCCGGGAATAACTATCACTAATCCTTCGCAAATGATGATAATTCTTTGGACCAGTGCTTATATGGTGAAAGGTGTTCGTATTGTCGCCCATTTGTTGGTTTAAGGTTTCTGTTTTGATGAAAACAGGCGCCACACCGTTCCCGACTGTACCCCGACCACCCCGGTTAGTGGACGGTGCCAAAACCACCGCTGTGGCAGCCACTGTCTTTACCTTAGCAGTGTTGACCCGGATGCTCGGAGCTGATGTTATACTCTTCACGTGTTCTACATTTCCGGTTAATGGCGAGGGGGCGGTGGGCCTCCGCGGACCTCGTGCGATTTGAAGACCGTGACACAGCCAGATTTTGATTTCCGGGACTCGATCTTATACGGTAACTATGATATTTTTGAGCATCAAATTTGCGAAATGTTTGACCCAGTTTATGCGTTTCTTAACAAAATGCAACTGTGTTTCTTAGCTAGGTATTCGAGTTGCGATGGGCAGGTTACTCATCATGACAAGTGACCGTCACATGAATATTGAGATCCTGCGGCTAATGATAAACACACCTGTATTCGCGGGTGTACCATACACAGTCCACGGTTCCTTCGAGAATCAAAGCAACGAACGTAATGATGCTAGGCGTCCTTCACGGATGACGACAGTCGTTCTGGTTTAACGGGAGTAGAGGAGCACAGGGATACACATTAGCAATAAACAGGTGATTTCAACCAACTGAAAATGAAACATAGTTTAAGTATTAAAAAATAGTATAAGGGAGGAATTTTTGAAATTTTTTCCAAAAAAAAAATAAGTACTAGGTAACCACCATTGAGGTACGTATATGTATTGGATCAAACCTTACCGGCCATTTCTATATTTCTCAATTTTTACAAAAAAATTAAAAACCAATGACTTAAAAAACACAATAATCCCATGGCTGGAGGTTGTCTTATATATCAAGTTCTCAAATTGCATTATCAGGGGGATACGGAGGTCCGACAAATTCTTTATCGGAAACATGCGGGGTATGTACCTGAGAAAGAGTCTGGCTACGAGCAGCCTCAGACCCCATTAACATCACCATTGTCGTTCACGGATCAGGGATTGTTACACAGCAACAGCCGACGATCAAACACCTGGTCACCGTGCAGGGATATCAAACGACAACGTGCCGGTAAATATTGCCCACAATGAGACAACGTGCCGGTAAATATTGCTCACAATGAGACAACGTGCCCGGTAAATATATTGCCCACAATGAAACAACGTGCGGTAAATATTTGCCCACAATTGAGACCAACGTTGCCGTAATATTGCCCACAATGAAACAACGTGTCTGTAATATTGCCCACAATGAGACAACGTTGCCGGTAAATATTTTGACCCACAATGAGACAACGTGCCGGTAAAATATTGCCCACAATGAAACAACTGCCTGGTAATATTGCCCCACATGAGACAACGTGTCGGTAAATATTTGCCCCACATTGAGACACCGTGCCGGTAAATATTGCCCACCAATGAGACAACTTCCGTAAATATGCCCAAATGAGGACAACTGCCGGTAAATATTGCCACAATGTCGTACACGACTAGCGTACTGAAATAACGTAGAGTACATGGGAAGACGGACTTTGTATGGAATCAGTCTTACATTTGTTTAATTCCTGAAGGAACTGTAGGATTTATATACACCCTAGCAAGATGGAAGGATGCTTATAATTTGCTGGCTTTTACGTCCTGTCGATAATTTTTTCAATCATATTGGAGGCGTCAACAAGTTATAGATAAAAAAGATGATTGATATTTGCTGTTTTTCGTCCCGTCGAGAATTTTCACTCATATTGAGACGTTCACCATTGCCGGATGAAAGGCTGCAAAATTAGACCTTCTGGCTTTTAGCAGTGAGGGTTCTTTTGCGTGCCACACCTGCTGTGGTTGACACGGGACCTCCGTTTTTAAGGTCAATAATCCGAAAGACCCGTGATTCTCACTTCCAAATACCGATCCCTTGGCAAAGGTGCAGTCAATATTCTATTTCAACGTCTTAGTTTGACGTGGCCAGGTGTCCGAGCACGGGGCTCCAACGCACGACCTCCCTATCACGAGGCGAGAGGTCTACCAACTAGACGCCGCGACCGGTAGACAAAACATCTTCGGCAAAACCAAAGTGTTTCGATTCGCTTACTCTCATTTCCCCTTGCAGCTTTTAGTCTAGTTTCTAAGCTTCAAAAATATCGCACTTTGACTTTTCCCAAGGCATCCCAGTCAAATTGCACTATTCATACCCTGCTTCGGTTTGAGTGAAGTCCTGTCGGTCCTTGTTGTCCGGCTTGCCACCTGTTATTTAGACCTAAAAACAAAGATGTACCAATTTTCGAGTTAAAGAGATTCGGATGTTTGACCAGTTACAGAGATTATCGAATTATGTGCGCACCCAAATGATGGACAAGGGCAGTTATATCTGTGGAATGTGCATGAATAAACTGACAAAAAAAAATCGGAAAGATATGAGCATGACATTAAAACCAAAGTAGAATCGTTTAAGATTAGAAGGCCATTGTTATTAATACCACGATTTACGCCTGATAACATAAAAGGGTGTATAAGCACGGCACAAGATGTAACCAAAAAAAAAAAAAAAAAAACCATACAATTGCTTCACTTGAGTGTTTCCGTCAAGAGCGAAACTTGCATTGTCCGTTTAGATGGGCAATTCAGTTGCGACTAAATCTTGTTCAAAGGGGGGGGGGGGGTGTGAGATAAAGCGAATCGGAACTTGGCTTTGCGAAGGATGCGTAGACAAGAGGAAAATACATTGTAACAAAACACGTGATCGTCTCATAATCCCTTGCAGACTTATAGAAGTTAAGAGAAGCACAAACGCGGTCATCTGTACAAAACATCAAGTTCTAGTAGGAAGTAAGAATCCCTGTTGACCGTGTGAGCGCATTTATTGATCAGGTAAACAGAGTAATCCGTAGTGAACGATTGGTATGATATATGAAAAAGTGAATATAACGTACAGTGAACAATTTCATTAATCCTATACACGGAATACAAATTAAGAGCTGGGCAAACACTGACCCCCTGGAGTATCCTATTCCGCGGATACAGCTAATACCGCGGGTACCCCGATAATTACATATAGTCCTATACGGCGGTACATGTCGGCCTATATATATACCGTCTTTTTGTTTTCTGCAGAAATGCACCAACAGCTTTGTGTATGTCAGCATACCAGAAGACCAGAAGGCTACTTCCGTTTTGACCACTCTCACATGCACGGACGCCGACAGTGGAGCTGGTGGGACCCTAACTTATTCCATCATATCCGGGAACGCCGCAGGCGCGTTTGATGTGCAGAATAATGCAGGAAACTGTGACGTCAGACTAGTGACTGATGGCGTCATTGATTTTGAGACTCCTTCTAATTCCGCATTTCAAGTAACCTTTATATCTAAACGTTTCCCTAGCTATAACAATCCAATTATTGTTCATAATATTTCTTTGTCATTGTATTGTCTTTAAATTATGATTCAGAGTTGTATATATGAACGTTTTCCATTATTAACATATTTATTTACATCGTAAACAACAACGTTGCGAATGCATCATGCATTTAAACTAAAATTACTTTTTCCAAAGTCTACCAATACATCTACAATCTTAATTCATTGAGAGGACAATGATGAGAGAATTTTTCCTTAGTTAGTGGTACGAGCTATAGATGGGGGTACTCCACAACTGTCAAGTGATGTCACCATTGATATCGTGATCTCGTCAGTGAACGAGATCACGCCTGCATTTCATCAGACCACACCCACGGTTGACGTCAGCGAGAGTACATCCCCAGGAACACTCATCTATCAGCTAACAGTTCAGGAGACGGACAAGATAGACGCGACCAATCTACAGGCAACCATAGCCACCATCCAAGGTACTTTATATTACAGAGGATTTGGTGAGTGACAAAACCACTGTTATGTCTGTAAATGTACCTATATTTGTATACAGTCACATCAAATCCTCCATGAAAATTGGAAAAAGATTGATTGATTGATTATTTATCATTTTAAGTCACACTTGAGAATATTTCACTCATATGGAAACGTCACCAATGCAGGTGAAGGGCTGCAAAATTTTAGGCCTCTGCTTAGCAGTGAGGGATCTTTATCGTCCCATACCTGCTGTGACACGGGGCCTCGGTTTTTGCGGTCTCATCCGAAGGACCGCCCCATTCAGTCACCTCTTACGACACGCAAGGGGATGCCGGGGACCTATTCTAACTCGGACCCCCACGGGTTCGGAAAAAGATGTTACTATCTGGGATACAGTAAATGTAAAGGGTTGACAGAAAAGTTTGATATCGAAATTACAGACAGTCTCGGGGATTTCATGTCTTGATGGGTGCCTATTTCAAAATAATAACCACATGTAAGGAATCTATTCCTACCCGAGTGCATGCCTATTTATTAGGGTAAATATTCCAATGCTTCCCCCATTTGTAATATTCCAGCCTATCGTATCCATCGTTTGAAAACGGAAGCATGCGCAATGACATTACCAGACCGCCATATAGCTATGACAATAACCTTTGTAGAAGGCATGGCTAGTGTTGGGTAGAGTTCAAATGTCACAATACGTCATAAGAATTGAAACTTTCCTCGTTCGATTGTCAATCGGTTAGCACGATTTAAATTCGAGTACGAAAACAAAAGTCCCATGATAGCTGTCACATTTGTTTATCATTTTCAAAGTAGAATTGAAAGCATTTTCAAAAGCAGATTACTTCAATTTTTTTTTTTTTTTTTTTTAGAAAAGTGAGGTAAAATATTTCATTCCCGTACTTCACAGTTCTTTTATACGTACACAATCTTCGTCCACAGCTTCCGCCGATTCGGCCAAGTTCTCAATAAATCCCTCCACGGCTGCTATATATCTCAAGGAGCCGCTGGATTTTGAAGTTGCTCAGACGCACACTATCACAATCCAGGTGGCGGATCAAGGGATTTCTCCTCAGAAAATGTCAAGTGCCACTCTGACGGTCAACGTTCTTAATGTCAACGACAATGCACCGGTACGTGTGTGAAATACGCTGGAGTTAGTATCGGTATTACTGTGTAGTTTTAAAAGTGTCATTGGTGTTATCAGCAATTTAATTTGTACGGTTAAATGCCAGCATCATTTATGAATGGTCATGTACTTCTTTGTGTGTTCCGGAATGTACTTTGTACGTATGTTCTGGTATGTACTTTGTACGTATGTTCTGGTATGTACTCTGTACAAATGTTCTGCTATGTACGTACTTTGTACGTATGTTCTGGTATGTACTGTGTACCTGTATGTTCTGGTAATGTACTCTGTACATATCTTCTTGGTATGTACTTAGTACGTATGTTCTGGAATGTACTTAGTAAATGTTCTTGTATTTGTATGTACTTTGTACGTATTTCTGGAATGTACTTTGTACATATGTTCTTGTATCAGTATGTACTCTGTACGTATGTTCTGGTATGTACTTTGTAGATGAGTTCCAGTATTGTACTTTGTTATGTGTCCACCACGTACTTTTAGGTGTGCTCATGCTATGTTACTTTGCTATGTGTCACACAGTACTTTTTAGGTGGCTCTGCTATGTACTTTGTTGGTGTCCACTACGTGCTTTTTAGGTGTGCTCTGCTATGTACTTTGTTGTGTGTCCACCACGTGCTTTTTAGGTG
>CAJDSM010026191.1:10429-21833 GCA_903981925.1 Ostrea lurida | reverse complement strand
TGATAGTGATTCGTTGTATAACATTTGATAGCGACTCGTTGTATAACATTTGATCGTGACTCGTTGTATAACATTTGATATTGACTCGTTGTATAACATTTGATAGTGACTCATTGTATAACATTTGATAGTGACTAGGTGTAGAACATTTGATAGTGACTCGTTGCGAGGATTGGCTTTCCCGAGTAGTGGCCATCATCACTACGCTTTATAATTTTGTCCGTAGTACTCTCAGTCACAGATTGGTTTTGTTTCTAGCTTTGCCTGAGAATTCTGGAGCTGGAACATTTGTACAGCTGATTAGCGCAACAGACGGGGACTTGGCTGGAACAGTTGATGCAAAAGTTACCTACGGTATCGAGGACACTAACACAATATTTGGAATTGAACCCGAGACAGGTAAAGAGAATAGCATTATCTTGGTGTAGTTCATGTGTGTGTATGCATTTGTTGGATAGTGAAAACCGCATTAAGAAATTTAAATCATTCCAATTATAGACCTTGTTTCACTAGTTTATGACAGCTGGGGATGTTGATTTTTTTATTGTAACGAAATGAATTCGTTGTTAGTTTCGTAATTACAAATGCAGGTAAAACTATTGGTTGATAGTTTCGTAAAATTTTACAAATGCAGGTACAAATGTAGGTAAAACTATTGGTTGATAGTTTCGTTATTACAAATGTAGGCAGAGTTTACCTTGCACGAGAAGTGGTTGATAGAGAAGTCTTGGATAATTACGTCATCAGTATTTCTGCATATTCCTCCAATCAAGTTGCATCTAAGATCCTGGGGACGGTGACAGTCACTGTGTCGGACGTAAATGACAATATCCCGAAATTTTCTCAGGTAAACGATACAATTGAAACCTTCGACACAAAAAACGTTATATTAACAAGAATTATAAATGATAGCCGAAACTTAGAAAACAAATACAAAATTAATCATTTTATCGGTCGATCTGTGAATTGTTGCCCTAGTAGCTAGTTTTTAATAGAATTATCTATATTCTGAAAACAATATATTACGGATTTAATATGTAGGTACATATACTGCATACTTTTTATTTAGGTACATATACTGCATACTTTTTATATATCCTTTGCAAGAAATATAATGATCCTTTTGTTTGTTTTTGAAGAGTGCCTATCAAGTTTCAGTGCCAGAAAATACTGCCACGAACACTGGGATTTTAACAGTAGCTGCTCAGGATGCAGATCTGGGAACTAACGGACAAATTTCGTATTCTATAACAAGTTAGTAGATATATTTGATCATCGTGTTGTTCAAAGAAAAAAACCTACAGAAGACGATAGTCTGTTTCATTGATTATTTACTACTAGTATCTGGTTTTTAAATACTACATGTATCTGAGCAACCCGATATTTCAATGGCAGAATGCAACACCAGCCTACGTACTGTGCGACAGTGCAACACGATTACCGACAGTACCGATTGAGAATCAGCCATTGAATTCTTTATCATTTGATATTCATCTTTGTAAATTAAATGATTATGACGTAATGTAGACAGATTCATCTACTATTTTGCATATTGCTGACTTTTGTCGAATACTAGTTCTTGGACAACCATTATATTACTTGCAGTTCTTATTATATTATATACATGTATACAGTGATATGTTGTAGATTGGGAAATTAACACGGCCGTTTTAATTGCGTTATGTTCGCGATTTGTCATTTCCTGCAAAACTAAACCCATAGTACATGTATATTCAAAAACTTAATACTAAGCATATTTCGAAAATCATACTAAGCCTATTTCGAAAACCACACACGAGCTCTCTACATGGAGATGACAAAATATGCAAATCTTAGAGAAAATATCAGAAACGTCGGGTGTGTCATGATTTATGCTGAAAATTGTAATTATACTAATATGTTGTGTTTATATTTCACAGGTGGGAATACCGGAGCTGGATGTTCCTTAGCTATTGATGCTACTTCCGGTGTTATATCTGCTACTTCCGCTTTGGACTACGAAGCATCTGTTCTATGTACACTAGTTGTCAAAGCAACGGACGCTGGTACACCAACAGCACTTACTTCCACTGTGGCTGTCTACGTCACGATTACCGGCATAAATGAGTTCACACCTGCGTTCCCTGGCCCTATTACAGGAAACGTGCTAGAGAATTCAGCAGCAGGTTTGTGTGATAATTTATCAAATGCAGTGTTTGAATCAAAGGTACACTAACTAGAGACTGACCAAAAATACATAGTTTCGCATTTTTATGCAGTTTCTGTTATAAGATTCGTCCTGAGAGAACAATCAGTTGGTTTGTGATTCTTTGTCGCTTAAAGAACGGTCCAAAACAAATGCTTCCCATTTTCCTTTTGCAAACTTAGCTATATATATCTAAATCGTGTCTGCTACTCAATGTACCAACTGGTAT
Source organism: Ostrea lurida (assembly GCA_903981925.1). NCBI lineage: Eukaryota > Metazoa > Mollusca > Bivalvia > Ostreida > Ostreidae > Ostrea > Ostrea lurida. The sequence goes on along the minus strand of CAJDSM010026191.1, from coordinate 19,419 downwards.
AGCACTATTTGTGAATTTTAAATCAAACCAAAATACACTGTGGAATCATCATTGTTCGTGGGGGACCAATGTTTGTGGATTTCGTGGGTCACCCTTACCCACGAATTTACGTCCCCAAGAACATGTTTTCTTTTTCTTTTAATCTTAGTAATATATCGCTCACATAATATATCAACTACCCACGGAATTACGTCCACACCAACTGACAAAGTTTTGGTTACCCACGAACATTGGCCACCAGGAATTAAAATGATTCCACAGCATTTTTTAAGTAATTGTAATTAGTTAACACCCAACCCGGCCCGGTCCAGTTCGGGTTTTACCACCAATTTTATCTGTTTTCTATGGTTACCTAATGATAGATCTTGTAAATGACTTTATAAACAGAAATGTGTTATTATAGGTGTTGCTTTGTCATTCTCAATGCGTTATTTTAGGTGCTGCAATGCCATTCACCGCTGCGGTTGATAACGACGCAGGTTTAGATGGGACTATCGTGTACTCCTTAACGACGCACACAGATATTTTTGCCATCAAAAGCTCTGCAAATGAAGTTGTTCTAATTCGTCCCGTCGACCGCGAGACACTCGCTGTTTATGAGTTGGTGATATTAGCTGTTGATCAAGCCCCAGTGAACAGCAAAACCGGAACAGCAACCATGACAGTTACAGTCCAGGATGTTAACGAGTATCCTCCGGATTGTGCAATAAGCGCTGAGGTGATCGGAAATCCGCCATACACAATTGGATCGAATCTTTACATTATGGTCTGCACGGACCAAGATGCACCGGGGCCAAACGGCGCCATTGTATATTCCATAGTGGCGGGAAATACAAACACGGATTTTCGTGTCGAAACAGACGGTCGTGTTGTATACAATAAAGTCCCCAGTGATGTTAATTATCAATTGACGATAGTAGCCTCGGATTCAGCTGCCACACCCCTTACAACATCAGTGTTTCTTCATGTAGTCCTTCAATCGGATCCAAGCTTCACAACCCTGCCTGGAGCGAAGTCTATTGATGAGTTGTCACCCTTGGGCTCTTCCGTATTTGACGTCTTAGGGAGTTCTGCTTCAGGATTTAGATCATTCTCAATAATCAGCGGCAACGCTGACAATAAATTTAGGATAAATTCTTACACTGGGAATGTTTTCGTATACTCTGCACTTGACAGGGAGACAACCACTTCCTATACTTTAGGAATTCGAATTACTGATATCAATTTTTCGAAAACTGCCGACAGCACATTGACAATAACAGTTCTAGATAATAATGACAACTCACCGACATTTGCTTCGTCTTTCTATGAAACGTCGGTAGCGGAAAATATTGGGGTTGGAACCCAGATTCAAAACCTTGTGGCGACAGACATAGACGGAGCCGGAGTAAATAGTGCCATCTCGTACGCTATTGCCACTGGAAATGCTGAAAACAAATTTGAAATTGATACCACTGGTAAATTGAAATTGAAGACTGCACTGGACGCAGAGACAACTCGAGTTTACATGTTGTCGGTGACGGCGACGGATGGTGGTACCCCTCCACTGACGGGAACGACGGTAGTGTTGCTACAAGTGACAAACATTGACGAGTTTCAGACCGAGTTTTTGACAGCAGGAGGCACTTACTCGCATTCACTGTCAGAAAACACAGCTCTTGGGGCTCTCGTCTTTACCGTCACCGCTCAAGACCTCGATGTTGGATCCCAAATCACGTACGCCATAACAGTTGGAAATGATAATTCTTTCACGATAGATCGTCAGTCGGGGAACATCTTTCTTACCAAGCTGTTGGACAGAGAAGCAACGCCTTCATATTCATTGACAATCTCTGCAAATAACGGCCAAGGAGGCGTCAAAGACGCTGTCCTCACTTTGACTATAACAGACGTTAACGACAATGACCCCAAATTCTCGCAAAATGTTTACACTACCCAGGTCATCGAGAACTATCCCCTTGGAGGGTCTGTCACGAGTGTTACATGTTCGGACGCAGACAGTGCCTTAAATGGTGATTTGGTTTTTTCGATCGTTGGGGGAAATACGGGAAATGCGTTTCGTTTGACGGGCATGGTTATCGAAGTTAACACAGCGCTAGATTATGAAACTGTCAATAAATATGTTTTACTTATCGAGGCCAAAGACAAAGGTATTCCGAGTAGGTCCTCTACCGCGACGGTGGACATAGAAGTAACACCCGTCTATCCGCAGCCACGCTTTGCCTCCAACGCACAAACGATTACAATACCAGAAAACACAATAGTAGGAACAACTGTGTATGACTCCGATGCAACAGTCGCTGGTGCATTAGAAAATAAAGATCTAGCGTACACGATAACTGCTGGAAATTCGGCTGGTAAATTCGCAGTGAATGAAAATACAGGACAACTCACCGTAATAGGAATATTAGACCGGGACACCACTGCGAGTTATGACGTAACAATAAGTGCAGTCAACATTCAGCAGAATACGCTGCGCGATTTAATTACGGTCACAGTGACGTTGGATGACATCAATGACAATAAACCTCTATTTTCCGTTCCAAAGTACGCATTTACAATTTCGGAGACAAGTTCGATTAATAGCCTGGTTGGGACATTAACGGCGTCAGATAAAGACACAGGAGTGAACGCTGGTATTACTTTTTCTATTGTTGCTGGTGAGAACAGTCATGATTTTGCTGTGGATCCCTCCACTGGTCAGTTGAAAGTAAATGCAGTGTTAAATGCTCCGCTCAGAAGTTCTTACTCGCTCATTCTGCAGGCGGCAGACGGTGGCACTCCTTCCCTTTCCAGCACAGCCGAGGTGGATATAACTGTGACGGATATTAATGACAACTCCCCTATTTTCAGCCCACTAGTTGTAAGCATTAAAGTCAATGAAATGCTGAATATCAGCAGTGCCATATATTCCGCTTATGCGACGGACGCTGATGCTGGGGCAAATGCTAGGTTAACATACTCTATCCTTTCTGGAAATGGCGACCTTCGTTTTTCTGTTGATCCAAACAATGGAAAGGTCCTTCTCAGAAACCTCCTTGATCGTGAGGCTGTTAGTTTATATAGCCTCGTTATCGTGGCTATTGATGCTGGAAGTCCAGCTAAAACAGGAAGTCTGACACTACACATCGAGGTAATGGATGCCAATGACAACTCGCCATATTTTATCGGAGAACCCTATTCTGTCTCTCTGGGTCGTGCTGATCCCGTTGGAACATACCTGGCTACAATAAATGGTAATGATACCGACATCGCAGACAATGCTTTAATTGAATATTTTATCATCAGCGGTGACATATCGGATACATTTTATCTAAACAAAGATACAGGTCGGGTAACAACAGTTACTTCCCTTGTTCCTTCGCCTGATCTGTACTCCCTGGTTATCCATGCTATTGATAAGGGAGTTCCAAAGAAAACTTCCACCACTACTCTGACGGTGAGAATTGATCCACCTAACTCACCAGTTCCCAGCGATTTCTCCTTTACTGTGAACGAAAACGTGCTTATTGAAACACAGATAGGAACTGTTATTCCTGATCCTATCCACAACCCCGGTACAACGATTATTTACACCATACTATCAGGCAACTTCAACAATAACTTGAAAATAGGGCTTAACAATGGTGTTGTAAAAGTAGCTCGCGCTTTGGATCACGAAGAACGCAACAATTACTATCTTGTAGTAAAAATCCAGGATTCCGTCAACACTGCGCTTGTTTATAACAAAAATGTGCATATTCAAGTCAATGACCTCAATGATAATGCTCCAGTATTTCAGTCCGCGACGGTGACATTTTCTGATGTTGTTGAGAATTCACCAGTCGGACTCACTATTGGACAGGTGCCAGCGACAGACGCTGATAGCGGTCTGAATGGACAGATACTGTACGAAATCGACCCATCGGATAGTACGGCCTTGACAACATTGAGTGTCACATCGACGGGTCACTTAAAACTCTCCATCTCTCCAGATTACGAGTCATCTCCCAGAATAGCATTTGCAATGTTTGCAAAAGACCAGGGAACGCCTTCTTTGACAGGGACTGTGAACGTCGTAATAGATTTAGTGGATGTATATGACAACCCGCGAACAGCGTCAAACAATGGCGAATCTCCGTTCTATTCACTGGAATGTCCAGTGACAGCACAGAATGGTGACGTCATTGTGGAAGTGAAAGCTACTGATTTTGGATATACAGTTGATCCGACCGACACTGTTAGGTACACACTGATAGGGGGTAGTACCGTCTTTGGAGTGGAATCCACCACCGGAAATATGTATGTTAGGGACCGCACTAAGTTATTTGCAAATACTCGATATTTCTTTTCGATGTCTATTCGAATCCAAGCATCCAATAACAATGTCACGGCTACTTCTGCGTTATTGCGAGTTGACACGATGACTCCAAGCTCCCATATGGTCATTCTCACCCACAATATTTCCAAAACAACTTTGGATTCACAAAAGTAAGTAAACAGCAATGCCATCCATATTATCAAGCACCGAGCATTAATCTTATCTTAATGGCAGCGTTGTTGATAAACATTCATAATTTTTTTTCCATAAGGCACCTGCTCCTGGCTTCTCTACAAAATTTATTTCCCGCCAACACAAGGGTCGGTATGTGGCGAACCACTGGGACTACGACTGCCGCCAGACGTCGTCTATTGGCGGAAATGTAAATACCATCTAAAACTTTTTAAAAAGGAATACTGTGTGATTTGACGATTCCATGAACTGTCAGATAATGAAAGTAAATTCCAAATCCAGTACATAGAATTGTGAAATGCCTATAACGTACAAATTGTTTGTAAAGTCTGCTCTATGCATATTGAATCAGCTATAAACTTGCATGTGCTGCAAAACAATGTACATGTACTTGTACAAGAAGTAGGAAAGCAAAAGGATAGCGTGTACATTTAAACTGAACATGTCTTTTCTTTAGTTCGCAGTCTAGTCTCTACGTAGTGAACAGTTTGTCAGCAGACTCTCAGTCCGGAATAGAGGGGAATAAACCTTTCATGTCTCAAGAAAACATCCTAAACGTGTTGCGTCAATCAAGCGATGGCACTCCTGCTTCTGTTTTAACCACGCCCACGTTTGCTACGTTTCCTGTGACGTCAGTCAATCCGTCCACTGAGGCTGTGATATCCAGCACGAAGCCTTGGCCAGAAACATCCGAGGGCATTGCGGTGTTGACGACGATTGGGGTGACCATCTTACTATCAATCCTGTTCTTTGTCCTCTTTTGTATTTGTACACGGAATCGTAAATACAAGTAAGTGGTTGAAGTGTTTTCAAAGTCAAATTCTCCAACACAGTTCATACATGTCCGAGCATTGGGTATATATGCTCATATGCCTGTCGATTGTGTCATTTGTCCGCAGGTGTAGTACATGTTTCGGCTTCACTTTTAGAGAAAAAAAATCTTACTTAAATAACATGCTATTACTTTATTTATATTAGTGTTTCCTTCCAAAGGGAATGCAAGCAGACTTGTCTCAGCCATGAGCTTGTCGCTAACGGCGTCATATTGTTTATGATATTATAATTGTTCTAGAGCATCAAATCTTAGGGATTTTAAAACACCTACATGTATCGCTTCGCGGGTTCGTATATGCGTTTCAGTGTTCACTCTCTGTATGTGCTTCCTTGATTAGCGAAACTAGCTCCACAATGAGTACGTAATGTCGTATTCAAAACACATCTGAAATTAGCATCCAAATCTGATCTTACATCTTTAAAAGTATTTTGTGTCAATTTCCGAATGATTAAAATTGTTTTGTTTCCATTTTTGTAAGTAGATAAAATTTTATGATAAATGCTTAGTCACGTTTTTCTGTTCTTGTCTTTTTATAGGCTGGAAGACGAGGATCAAGGTAATAATAGAAGTAAAATCCTACTCTTCACTTTACATTCTGTAGTGGAATATTGAGACTGATCGCTAATCGTTGTCTTTACTTTATAATGTTTTCAGATCAAGTCAAGGTTTCATCACAGTTAATAGAGAGCTATAGGATTTTTGTACCATAGCTAGTTTGCCGAATTTTTCTTTACTATCCTTTAACGTAGGAACAACAAATTTGATACATGATTACGTAGTGAAGTTTCACTTTTTTACGGGTCCGGGTTAGAATAGACTTCCAGCATCCCCTTGCGTGTTGTAAGAGGCGACTGAATGGGGCGGTCATTCGGATGAGACCGAAAAAACCGAGGTCCCGTGTCACAGTAGGTGTGGCACGAAAAAGATCCCTCCCTGCTCAAAGGCCCTGAGTGCCGAGCATAGGCCTAAATTTTGCAGCCCTTCACCGGCAAATGGTGACGTCTCCATATGAGTGAAATATTCTCGAGTGGGACGTAAAACAGTAAATAATCAATCAATCAACATTCTATTAAATAGAAAATGTAAAGCTTAGGTTAATGTTTAAATGAACTTCAGAATCTTCAATGTTCGTTTTCTCGAGACTTTTTCGCTAGGCTTGAGATTTTCCAAGCAGAATATTATTCGAACACTTCCACTTGGTGTCGGCAGTGAGACATATATTGCTATGCAATGCCAATAGAATGTATCCTCATCTTATCTTTAACTTTTTCATTTCAGTCTCAATTTATTTTTAGACCAGTTGATATCTGTATCTGTCGGTTTTAATGTTAGTCCAGATATGGGTGAATTTGAGAGTTGATATTCAGTTGAATTGGTGAACAATAATAATGATGATTTGGTGCTTATATTTATAAGCGTTTTACAATACATGTACATGAATGAGTTCTTGATTCTTCTCTCATGCTTAGGCAAACCAAAGGCACTTTTTGAAAAGAAGCGTTCACACCAGGAGTCCTTCGTCATCAGTGTAAGTAAGAATTTAACTACGGTGTGACTAGTCGACAAGGAATGCTTACTCCTCCTAGGTACTTGGTCCCACCTCTGGTGTATCCAGGGGCCTTGTTTGGCACAATCTTGTTTTGTATTCTATTTGGACCTTATGAGATTGATCACATTTCGTTATCTTTGCCTTTATATTCACCCAGGAGTATAAATAAAAACATGATACTAATGTTGGTAAACCGAAAATAATTTCTCATCAGCAATACTTGAAGCCTAAACGTTTTGAAATCCAAAGACAATAATGAAAAATAAAAAAAAGAATTTTGTAGAAAAAAAAAACCTTTTTAAAAATGCATAAATTTCAAGCCAATAGCCAGTAATGAAAAAAGAGCTTTGCATGAGGGAGATTCTCCTACGTTTCAAAAATGTCCAATATTTTGTGACGTTCTGTGGAATTATATCAAACCGATACCTGTTTAAATACATGACTATATCAAGTCAGCTCTTCTTGTATGGAAATCCAATCATATATTTTGATCACATATATTTTATATTCATTCTCACACTGAGTATATCATATGTATCAAACGCCTGAAGTGAGAGATCTTGAATCTATCTATGATTAGTTTGTACTATTATGTCTATAGTATTTTGAGAAAGACGATCAGCTGCCCTTGAATTTTCATAACTTCTAAAACGATACGTATGGCTGAAATTTGGAAGCTGTGTGCTTTGATATATATATATTTTTTTCAAAATAAGCTCTGGTTTCTAATTTACCTTCTTTACAGTAAGACGAATTCAACTTTTCATGTTCTGATTTTGCCAATATTAGTTCATTTATAGAGAGTATCCATTTTTTGATTGAACGGTCAAGGGGTTCTTCAAGTTTTGCAAGGTCATGACATGTTTGAGCCGTAAAAAATTAGTAATTGTTACCTTGCCAAACTGTAAAGTTTTGAATATACGGGCCCGGTATCACTGTAATCATTAAAACGATTTAAATCGCTTACTGTATTTCATATAATACATAGCTGAAATCGAAGAGTTTCTTTGATTACAGAGCTGAATAAAAACATTTACCAAGTCGTTAATCATTCCATATTCGATTTTAAGAATGATATAATCCTACATTTCAGATTCCGGAAGTTATACGATTCCGGAAGTTATACCCTACACGGAGAAACATGCCCTATAGTTCTCGTTATTCAACAAAGCCAACACTCAACTAGTAAAATAGAAACAAATCCAAAATACTATCTCGTTGAAGCGGAGTTTTAATGAAAACATACAAATAACATTTGTGTACATTATCTAAATTTCACGTAAAAACCACATTTCTTTATTATATATAAGACTTTACCTTCTTTATCGCCAATTTTCAACATTCATGTCGCAACATTCCATTATCACCTGTGTATGGTGTTTATACATGTATCTGTGTTTATTTATGTTAACTAATTAGATATGTGAGAGGATGACCTGTGTATGATCAATTTTTAAATAAAAGCAAGCAACTGATAAAAACGCTACATGAGTTCCAACTGTCTTGTTTGAAGTCCGTATTTCGTAAATTCCATGGCCTTGTAATAGTCTTATTTGTCGAAATACTCTGATTTTAAATACGTTCACGTGGTTAGGATCTAGAGCTCTCAAGGAGTGTGGACCGGTTAACTGTGGATGTTTATTCCTCTTAGGCACCTAATATCGCCAATGGGATGACCAGTGGCTCATTCTTGTCCCTCTTCCAATTGTATAGTCTTTAAAGGATTTATAAAATTGACCATCTTTACTTTTTGATATGTTCATTATAAGTAAATAAATGATTATTAAGTCGTGGTGTCTATTAATTTCAGGATATTCCTCCAGAAGCTTTACCAGTCATTCCTACCTATAGGGAGTCCTTACAACATGACGTTTACAATCCCAGAAAATGTAAGTCCTTACAACACGTGCACTGTCCCAGGAAATGTAAGTTTCTACAACACGTGCACTGTCCCAGGAAAAATAAGTTTCTACAACACGTGCACAGTCCCAGGAAATGTAAGTTTCTACAACACGTTTACAATCCCAGAAAATGTAAGTCCCTACAACACATGCACTGTCCCAGGAAATGTAAGTTTCTACAACACGTGCACATTCCCAGAAAATGTAAGTCCC
>CAJDSM010026189.1:896-11079 GCA_903981925.1 Ostrea lurida | reverse complement strand
ATTGTTTTAGTTCCTTCCCCCTCTTTATGAATAAATGCCACAGGAGTATGGTAGTTTTTCAAAACTTATCAACATTGCATTGGATGTTTGCTTATTTAAAATTCAATTAACATGTAAAATTACAGCAAAAGCAGATTTAACGAGGAACAATATGTGTTTGTGAAACACGAATGCCCTGGTATTCTACATGCCAGTGGAATGGGCTTGCCATAAGGGGGATACAGGGGAAATATGAAAGGTCTATCCCTCACCATTCAAAGGTTGTGGCCAATGTTAAACGTTTTTAAAATGATAGAAAATTCAAGGCCAAGGTCAAACATTTTGGTACCGCCAGATAAAAGGGCTTGTCATAAGGAATACACATGTGAAATGAAAAGCCCTATTCTTGCCATTCAGAAGTTATGGCAATGTTAAATTTTTGAAAAGTAGGTTCAAAGATCAAGGTCAGAAGGTCAAAAATTTTGGTACACGGAAAGGTTTGTCAAAGGAACATACATGTGAAAATCAAAACCTAGTACTTACTCAAAAGTTATAGCTAAAAGTAATATTCAGACAGAATGACGACAGGACAAAAAATATGGCCCTGATCTTATGCAAATGTCCACGTGCATTTGTTTACATGTACATGTACAATTCAAGCCAAATACAAGTAGTAGATTTGAGATAGTTGTGACAATAAAATAATTTTGACCATTTTAAAAACTGAAAATGAAAATAATTACATGAAATTAGGAGCAATAGACAACATTAGGTTTACAATATGCCCTCTTTAGCCCTTGGAACATGGTGTGAAGGAAATTTAAACTACAAGAGGATACTTATATGAGAATTTTACAAACTATATCCTCGTGGTCATAAAGAAATGGAGATTTTTTATGAATATTTTGTATAATTTTATATACAGTTGAATCTCGATATTTCGAACACTGATATCTCGAATACCATGGTTATGTTAAACTGATTTGGAGGTCCCAACCACCTGTTTTCTTAGTATTTTTACCCTGGATATCTCGAATTCACGGATATCTCAAACTTTTTAATTGGTCCCACTGAGTTCGAGAAAAAGAGGTTCGACTGTATCTCTAAACCCCTACTGTGATCCTGCTCTAGCCCCAAGTGTCATGTTACAACCAGGTGTCATGGTACAACAAACCTACCTCTACACTACTTGGAACATGCTTGCATGTCAATTTGACAAACTGTCCTTGAGCTGTTGACAGTAGGCAAAATTTCCTTTTATTCAGTCGGTCTAAGGAATCGTATGTTGTGTATCTAAGAATCGTTTGGACAAATGAAACACTGTTACAAATGAAACTCATCACCTTGAGATTGGTTATCGTCTGCCTGATGCGATCCTCTGGGATGCTGAAATGCTGGAGGGAGCCGTAGTCCTCTATCATAAAGGTCGGCTTCTTCAGGCCGCAGTGCTTCAGGCGGAACTACAATGCGAAGATTATTATTCAATTTGAAAAACAGGTATAACTGTAATAGTAACTATCACAAAGAAATTGCTTCTTCATCAGAAAAAAATCTGCTTTGTAGGGACGAGATCAAAAGTTCAAAATCTGATAAAAAAAAATTTACAATTTTTTTCTTCACGCTCTCCCCCCCTTTGAAACTCAATATGATGAATGTTGACCCAAACCAAATTAACATCAAGCAATAACACAGCACAGTAACTTTAATACTTCAAACTCTACACATTTACTTGGATTTATGGCAAGAATTCACCTATCATATAAACACGAATAAAAGTCGTGTTTACTGCGACATAAACAAAGTATTTTACTCTGACAAAGAAGGGTTGCACTTTTAAAGTACCAAAAATTTATTTCAGTTGAATGAATATTTCGATGTCAGAACAAACTGCAAACTAGTGGGATTTTAATTCAACCTCCCACAAGACCTATTTGAATAATAGATTTTATCTGACATTGATCTTTGAATTTTAGGGAGCCCACCTTTATTCCAATAGCCATGCTAGCAAAAACCTGATTTGAACTCTGACCTTATTGAATGCGGGGGAAGTCTTTCCATCTGGTAACAGCTATGAACGAAGATAACAATTCCATTCTCGTTCCCCTCTCCACAATATAGTCCAACACAAGTTCTCTCCCCTTGAAGGCTGACCAACACCTAAATCATAAAATAAACCACTTAGATTCTTCTCCAAATACAACTCAATGTTGAAATACTGTAAAGGGCTTTAATTTCGCAGGGGCTAAATTTATGCAAGATTTATATCTTTCCATATTTCGATGATGCTTTTTAATTTTTGCAGACAGTAAAGTAGGCCCCTGAGCTAGAACCATACCTCCAGCGCACATTGTGATGGTTTTTAAATTTTTCGCGAATCATTGATATATATCAACGAATAAGCGAAAATAAAACCCCATGCGAACATTCCCAATTTACAGTAAAAGTCAGTCTTTCTTTGTAAAAGTTATTCCCCCTTACCAACTTCTGTCGGAGGTAGTTTTCTCCCTTTGCATACCCAAGCACGATCTCCCACAAATCGAAGTTTTCGAAGGTCACAGTCACGCCCCATTCTGAAAGGTCAGGCAACATAACAAGACTTTCCTCCCGCTTCGCCCTACATACAGTAAAAAAGCAAGACTACTGTAAACAAGTGTTTTATTTTTTCAGTTTGGACTTTTAATTTTATCTGATTTTCGATGGAAGGCTACTCCACTAAAATCAATACTCCAACTAAACAGGGGCCAATGCATTATGACAAACAAAAGGGGAAGTGAACATTCCATAAATTAAGTCCGCTCAAAATTTAAGCAATCGATTTCTGCGAAATATCATATGCGTTAAAATATAAATAATTACAAGTTTGCTCGTCACAGTAAGAATGAGAAGACAAAATATTCGGAACAGCTTCGGTCACAACATAAAAAACTAACAACCAACATCTACCATATATTAAAACCAAGATTTAAACAATTTTCTTTTAAATTGGCTAAAACTCTAATTCTTTTTCTGCCTAACAGCATTCCAGAATCTCCCTAAAATACAAGAGGGCTGCTAATGGTAATGATAATTGTCTACTGCAATTTCAAAATCAAGGTTAGAATGAACTCTTTGGTTCATGGCTACAAACTTTAACCATTCCCCCCCCCCCACTTAGAAGTTGACTTGATACAATATATCCCAATATTTATGTAAATGACAATGTATGGTTTTTTTGCACCTGTTATGGCCAGAACTTTCACTTCCAAAGAGAGTTATAATTAGATTTTCACACACTGGATGTCATCCCTCTTGGCAGCATAGGGTGTGACAAGTCCAACATGTTCTTTTTGTATTCCAATCCTTAGCAGATTTCAGATACTTTTAAAACAAAAGCCACATGGGCCCACACTCGCTTCACCTAGGAGTGACCTTGGCCTGGCTCAAGTGGTAAGTGGTGACTTAGAGCAATAAAAATTGAAAATTTCAGTTTCCTTAAAAATGACCCAATGGTTCTGTGAGAAGATATCAATGTTTATGAAAAACTTTGTCACCCTACTGTTGTGGCCCTTGCCCTATCTCCAAGGGATGGTTATGATCATGATCTCAAAATTTGAATTTCTACAAAACTTCTTGTATCAGGTAGCTTAACTGTGAAAGGAGTATTAAGAAATGCGATTGGCTCGTTTTGGGTTACTTAGAAAACGACAATTTTATAATATTTATTCAAAATGTATATTATTAGTTTGATTCCCAACCTTAAAAATTTGTGTTTGTTGAAGCCCCCAACTATTACCCTTTGCCGGGAGTCCACTGATTATTGAACAAACTTCGAATTCTCCCGACGGTACCTGTTGAGTGCAGAAGCTTATCATGCGCATAATATTTTGATATCAGAGTTTAGGCTTTTTTTCCTGTCCCAATGTGGGTGTGTCTTGCCGAAAGATTTTATAAAAAGGATTTTACCGCTTATATACGACATTGTATATCCATAAAAGTTGTAAAACCCTGGATCCCTTATTGTTTTGGAGTCCATCCGTTAACTCCTCCTGGGGTCATAAATTTTGAACAAACTCTTGAATGTCTCCCCTATATCAGGAAGCTGGTCATAAGAATACATTTTCAGACCTTTTATGCGCACAGTACTTTCTTGTTTGAAATTATAATATAGATTCCTTAACACTATTTTCCATCTTTTATAGCCTTAACAAATGTAAAACTTGACTCACCGATCTATTAGGTTGTGTGCCTTTTGAGAGCTTTGGGCAAAACATTTCGTTAGAGCCCATCCTCTAGTGTCAGGGGGGTCATAGATTTTTGTAATAACAATACTTAATAATTAATCTCCTCTATTATGGAAATTATTTCAGTCTTTAGGATCAGGCGTTCATAATCAAAAAATAAATTAGTCTAGCATTTGTTCCTTGGCCTTACCCCAGTGGTTTTTTGCTTTTTGAGTTAAGAAAAGATTTTTTAAAGATTTTCCTATATATATCATATGTATAAACTTTGATCCCCTATTGTGGCCCCATCGTACCCGGGGTCATGAGATCTTTGTGAACAAACTTTAATCTCCCTATATCAGGAAGCTTTCCATATAAATTTCAGCTTTCCTGGCCCAGTGGTTCTTGAGAAGAAGATTTTTAAAGATTCTTTCCCTATAGTAATGTCAATGTAAAACTTTGAATCCCCTATGTGTGGCCTCCATCGTTACCTAAACCCCGGGGGGTATCGATTGAGAGAAAGGACTTAAAACTATCCTCTATTAAAATCAGGAATAGCTTCCATATTAAATTTAGTCTTCTCCTGGACCCCCAGTTGGTTTCTCTGAGAAGAAGATAAGATTTTTATAAAGATTTTTTCTATATAATCACTTTGTTCAATATATAAACTTTTTGATTCTTCCCTATGTGGGTGCCCCATCGTAACCCCAGGTCTTAATAGTTTTTAAGATAAATCATAAAATTTGAAAACTCTCCATGTAATATCTAGGGACTTTCATATAATTTCAGCTTCTTTCTGGCTCCAAGTGGTTCTTCGAGAAAAGATTTTTTAAATGAGCACACTGAGATTCTATTTTTTAATTATTGTCCACTTGAGTTTTAAAATCGTTGCGTTGATTATCCTTAGCCCCTTGAATGGCCGAGATCTCTGGTCCTAAAGATATACCATTCGGTGCTTTTTTGAGACCACACTATGAAATATCCCCTTTAAAACCCCCCAAGGATTAATTGCCATAAACCCAAAGTTTGGAATCTGAATTAGAAAATGAGTTAATGTTTAGGGTCCTATACCCAGACGGTTTCTTGGGAGATAGGAAGTCTAAAACATATATGCTGAAATGATGTTAACAGGTACAGACAGACGGACAGACATGCCGACCAAGAACGGCAAACTAATTAGAAAGCAGACTGGACAAACCATAGTAGCGATCAGAAATAATGCCTTCACTGAAGACCTTCGGAAATTACCATGTGAGCTAAAAATAACTACACCTAATTGATTTTTTATTCTGGTGGTTACTAGTATATTATTAAATAGAAACGGAACATCGGACATTATGGTTTTTATAAATATTTCTAGAATGAATATCACGAAAAAAAAGCATTTTGATGCGCCGGTGTTTTGAATTACCTTTATATTGTTTATTTTCATATTTGACATTCCCTTAGGGATATAGGGGTTTTGGTATTAGGGTGGGACCAAACTGATCAGTGATCAAAGGAGTTAACAATTGTGAACATTTTTCCTTCTAGATTACTATCATTCCAAATTGCTTTTAGCAGTGAGGATTCTTTTGCATGCCACACATGCTGCGACACAGGACCTCCGTTTTTAAGTTTATATCCGAATGACCCGTGATTCTCACTTCTAAATGCCGAGCTCTTGGCGAAGGAGCAATCACTACCTATTTTAAAGTCTTAGGTTTGACGCGGCTATGTGCGAGCACGGGGTTTGAACGCACGACCTCCCGATCACGAGGCGATAGCTCTACCACTGAGCCACTGCGACCGGTGGACAACTTAATCCTATTATTAATACAGCTGACAAAAGTGGTGTGATGCGCCTAGTGTGGTAGTTGTTGAGATAGTTGGTGATTAGTACTTCTTGCTTTCAGTTTACACTGCTGGCTAACATTTATGCGAAAAGGGGAGGGGAGTCTCTCCCGCCAATACATAGCCTCTCCATCGCAATACTTATGCCTCAGTGGTTTCCCGTACCGGCATTTGGGCAACTGAGTACCTCACGGACTCAGGCAAAACTGGCAAGTACTCGGAGGAGGTTTGGCCCCCAGACGTGTGGAATGCAGGTCCATCGATGTATGGATAGGCCCTGGTGCCAAACGAATCAAATCCCCAGCTGTGGGCAAATAACTCTACTGCCATATACTTACCTCGGCAGAGAAGAAGGCTAAGGGAGTAAACCCTGAAAGAATATCCGGAGTGGGTCCGTTAGGCGTTGATTTAGCACATTTGCAACCTTCCAGTAACTCCTGCATCCTGGTTTGTCTCCAGTCATCTTGACTCTGTCTTGCTACTGTACCCAGCATTTAGGACGAAAGAGTGAGGATGATTCTGCGCAAGTCTCCCTCACTTTAACTAAAGTCACGCACAAGTCATGACATCATCATTGAGTCATCCTGCCAAGTCCTTTTGTGATGGGGAAGCGGCGAAGCAGTAGGTAAGGATACACTGGGAGCTGTAGTTGCGACTCTACGCACAGGCGGCTCAGTACAAGTGGTCGTCCTTCATGGACCAAGACAGCAATTTAGCCCGGCGGCCTCCTGAGTGACCTAACAGACCTCTTTACGATCGCTTTGGTTGCCCCATAGACTGAAGACGGGGCTAGAAAAGGTGCCCTAAAAATAGTCTGCCTTACTCCACCCTGGTCAGCATACCGTGGGTTGCGGGAATCCTCCTTTAGCGGTCGAAATATAAGAAAGAAAGAAGAAGACAAAGGTGCTCACCTCAGCTTCATAGATCGTCAGAGAACACCCAAGCAGATAGGCCAGAGAGACGAACTGCACTAATGGCAAGGGAACTGACTAAATACAAGATTGATATTGCAGCTCTTAGTGAAATTCGCTTTAACTGAGATGGGTAGCGGAAGAACGACGCGAGTCAGCAGTTGGTTTTGTCATCAAAACAACACATGTCCAGAAGTTTGCAAGCATTCCTGAAGGTCTTAATGATAGGCTTATGAAGACGCAGCTCCCCCTTGGACACAAGACCAATGTCACCCTGATCAGTGTCTATGCTCCAACAATGACGAACCTTGAGGAGACTAAAGACAGGTTCTACGAAAAGTTAAACTCCCTTGTATCATCTATTCTTAAGTCTGATAAACTTATCATTCTTGGTGATTTTAACGCACGCATTGGTGCTGACTACCATGTCTGGAACAGAGTCATCAGAAAACATGGTATAGGCAAATGTATTTAGTAACGGACCTATCCTTCTCAAGCTGTGCAGTCACACGACCTGACCATCACCAACACCATGTTCCGGCTGCCAACTCGCAACAAGATTTCATGGATGCACCCCCATTTAGGCATTGGCATCTCACTGACTACGTCATTGCAAGGGCCAAGAATAGGCAGGACGTGAGACTGACAAAGGCCTTGTGTGGTCCAGACTGCTGGGCAAATCATCACTTGATCGTCTCCAAATTGAACCTCTTTATCAGCCGAAGCGAAAACCACAGGGAAAGAAAGTTGTCAGTAAGCTCAATACAGTCAAACCGAACTGCCCTCAGATTGCTGAAGAACTGCAGATGAAGCTGGACAGCCATCTCAAGGACCTACAGACTGTTCAAGACTGCGTTGAAGAAAAGTGGGCTTCCTTTAGGGACACCGTTCACGCTGCTGACATGGAGAAGTGGAGGTCCTTGGTCGCCCTAACAGACACCACCAGGACTGGTTCAACAAGAATGACGGTGAGATTCACACTCTTCTGGAAGAAAAACATAGGCTGCTCCCAGCTCACCAGAACGATCCCTCAATCGCGTCAAAGAAAGCTGCTCTCATCGACAAATGCAGCAAAGTCCAGTCAAAGCTTCCCTCCATTCAGGATTCCCGGCTGAAGAAATCCAAGGATACGCCAATGCACACGACTCGATGAAATTTTACGATGCCTTGAAAGCAATCTATGGACCACAATCCTCAGGATCCCCCTTACTCAGCACGGATGGTAAAACCCTGCAAAAGACAAGGGGATCATTGAAAGATGGGCCGAACACTTTGGTAACGTACTTAATAGCTCTGCAGCAATCAATGATGAAGCAATTGCACGCCTTCCACAAATGGAATTAAACCATAAACTCAACAACCCTCCCTCTAAACAAGAAGTTAGCAAAGCTACCAACCAGATGACCAGTGGGAAAGCTCCCGGCCCTGACGCCATCCCTGCTGAGATCTACAAGACAGGCGGCGAACCCATCTGCAGTCAACTAACAAGACTTTATGAGGTCATGTGGAATCAAGAACAACTACCCCAAGAGTTCAAAGATGCCATGATTGTTAACATTTACAAGCGCAATGGGAATTGCCAGTCCTGTGACAATCACCGAGGATATCCCTCCTGTCAAAAGCAGGACAAATCCTTGCCCATGCTCTGCTTAATCGCTTGCTGAAGCATCTTGAGCAGGGTCTCCTCCCTAAAAGGCAATGCGTGGCTTCCGCACATTTTCATCTTCTTCTCAATAACATCTGGGCCAAATTCAACCAAACTTGGTACAAATCATCCTTGGGTGAAGAGAATTCGAGTTTATTCAAATGAAGGATCAGGCCCTCATCAAAATGGGAGATAATCACAAAAATAGGGTGGTGTAATTTAAAAATCTTCTCAAGAACCACTGGGCTAGAAAAGCTGAAATTTATATGAAATCTTCCTGATATAGTAGAGATTTAAGTTTATTCAAATCTTGATCCCCGGGAGTACAATGGGGCCACAATAGGGGATCAAAGTTTTACATGTGAATATATAGGGGAAATCTTTAAAAATATTCTTCTCACGAACCACTGGGCCAGAAAAGCTGAAATTTATATGAAAGCTTCCTGATATAGTGGAGATTCAAGTTTGTTCAAATCATGATCTTCATGGGTACAATAGGGCCACAATAGGAATCAAAGTTTAACATGCAAATATAAAGGGAAATCTTTAAAAAGCTCATTCTCCAGAGTAGATATTTATCTGAATTCTTCCAGTTGACATTCAAGTTTGTTCAGATCACCCCCCCCCCCCCCCGATGTAGGATGGGGCCATAATAGGGGGCCAAACTTTGATATAGGTTTATATTGGGAACTATCTTTAAAAAGTTTCTTTTCAAGAACTGCAAGTGCATAGGATCAGGATGGGGCCACAGTAGGGGACCAAATAAATAGGAAAATATCGTAAAAAATCTTCTGCTCAAGTACAGTAAGTGCACAGTTTGCCAAATCAAGATGGAAATAATATGTTGACGGTGCTACCATCCAACTAAACCAGGAAAACAACATCAAAGAGGTTGACAACTTTCATATACCTCGGCAGCGTAGTCAGCAGAATGGGGAGCGGACGAAGACATCAGGAGCCGCATCAATAAAGCCAGGCACACCTTCGCACTCTGCGCCCAATCTGGAAGATCCTCAGCCTTATCCCAACACAACAAGATCCAGGATCTTCAATTCCAACGTGAAGTCGGTCCTACTTTATGGCTCTGAGAACATGGCGCACCACAAAACAAACCTCACATGCTGCAAACCTTCATCAAACAGATGCCTCCGCAACATCCTCAAACATCAGATGGCCAGAGGTGATTCTCCAACCAAGACCTCTGGGAGAAATAGACAAGTCCCATCGAACAAGAGATTAAGAAAAGGAAATGGGGAGGATCGGCCACACGTTGCGAAAGCCAAAGTCCAACACCACCAGGCAGTCCCTTGAGTGGAACCGCCCAGGGAAAGCGCAAAGTGGCCGACCAAGACAGACCTGGCGGAGGAGTACGGACGCTGAAGCCAAGGCGGCCGGAATAACTGGGCCGAACTGAAGAGGACGTCCGGAAAACGGAGTGCGATGGAGGAGGTGTAGCGGTCCTATGTTTCCTCAAGGAATAAAGAGGATTAAGTCAAGTAAAGTCAATAAGCTACCATTAGAGCGAGCGCAGCTTATATTTCTGGAAATTGACCAGTTCAATAAACAATAACTTAATGGTATTACCTCATCTCCTTTTAGCCCCCCCCCCCCCCCCT
>CAJDSM010026184.1:20185-30560 GCA_903981925.1 Ostrea lurida | reverse complement strand
GCGGATTTCGCGTGACCTGTACTGTATATATATGGTAGTGTTGTGAAAAGAGGAAATTGTCTGTCTGGTGGGTGATGAAACCCAGGTCACATTTATAGTAAGAAGCAAGTTAAATAACTATTGTACTACTCAGACACAAGTATAAATGCATTTACAACATTCCAATGAATTCTTGTATAAAGACATCAAGCAATAATATAAAGTTTGACATTTCCACTATCTGCTGTTGATTCTTCACAAGACGAGAATTACCTTTGCATAAATTAGCAAACTTTGCTTTCAGCCCTTCCAGTGGCTTTTGACTAAAATACAGCTTTCTATTTAAAAATAGGCCATTATAGAGAAATTTCAAGAATTCATAGGGCAATTATAGATATCTGGCAAAGATCTTCTAAACTGTTACGGCATCCCGCTGTTCCACTATGCTAACATCATTATAGGGGTTGTCAAATATATATATTATATATTATAGGAAATATAGGGCTGCTTGAAGGCCTGTGCATTTGATTCAGATTACTAAAACACACAGTATTCAAAAAGGTTCTACACATTGCAGAATTTTTCCAATAAAGCAGATCCTCTATCCTTCCAAATAAATTCAATATCAAGACACATTCTGTATGTATTCGAAAAACAATAGATATCAACATAAGTTCGAAAATTACAGCACGCACAATTTCAACATCTCACGGCCTTGTGACCTTGGAGATATCATTTCGTACAAGGATAGACATAACTATATAAAGACGTAAGCAACAACATACCTCAGCTCGAGGTCAGTCCTTGGAGTGAAAGTGAGTCTACTCATGGTAGACCTCTACACCTTAATCCCACTGTACATAACACAATATGAATTTTCCCCTGACCCACATACCCATTTCACAGAGACAGTGACAGAACTGGTCAGAATATCGCTGAGAGATGACGGTCATGATTCCCATCAGCCCCTCCAGACACGGCCACTGATTTTACATTTGTCCCTCTTTCCCTCCTCCTCCACTTGCTGATTTTCTGTGTAATATGTGATGAATATTCTGAAAAAAAAAGGTCTACCTTGTCATTACCTGATTTTTTTTAAAAACTGAAAAAGTAAATTCTATAAAATTTTCAAAGTTTTCAATCTCTTGAAAAGCCATTTTTAAAGCACTTTTGTACAATACAATTCTAGTTTGATTGCTCTCTGTTTTCAAAAATAATGTTATAGAAATTCACCCATGATAAAGGTACACTGCTGAATTATCATATGCAAATGTCACAGACACACTTCACATATTGACAGGAGGCCAAAGGTCACAATGCTCACCAGAGTCAACCTGGTCCAAAGATTTAAAAACTAACTAGATTTTTTTACCCTCTCATTCCAAGAAAATATGTTTCCAACCATATTATTACCCCCCCCCCCCCCCTTTCAAGCCAAATGGAGTCACGACATCATCCAACATGAACCCACAAAAGAAAGAAACTATCAAGGGATGCTTGACAATTGATATGACTAATCCTGGCTCTGTTGCTCTTGAGAAAAAGGTAACTTAGAACTTATTCTTACGCACAATTTTGATCCCTTATTGTGGGCCCATCTTATCCAATTCCCCTGAATTTAATTAAACTTGAATATGAACTGCCTGAAAATGCTAGTATCCTAAAATCACTAACCATAGACCTGCTACTTTTTGAAAAAGAAGATTCTTAACAGTTTTCAAATACATTCCCATGTTGTGAAGACTTTCAATATAATCCCTATTGTGGCCCACCCTGCTTTTGGAGGCATTGATTTCCATAAATTTCTATCTGCTCTACCTAAGGATGTTTGCCTATCAACATGACTAATCATAGCTTGGCTGTTCCTATTGATTGATGTTAATCTTAGACACCTACACCAGCCTTACTTTGCCATTCTGATGAGATGCTGTAGAATCTTTGTCTTGTCCCCTCCCTCTGCCCCGTCACACACGCCCTTCTCCTGCACCTGCTGAATCTTCTGCAGAGCCACATTCACAATATGTCTCCTGAAGTCCATGTTCTCTCTCAGAATAGTCAAGTTTTCTGTTAAACTTGGTGCTGTTTCACTAAATCATAATTAATATAAATTATGTAGCAAGGAAATTTGCAAGTAGTGTGTTCTAATGACGAAAGGATTGTCAACAAGATAAGTTCAACTCCTGTGTTCTTCTCCAGATGAAATAAACAAATACATAACCTCTTTTTTCACACAAACTGCAATTGACTGATGGACAGATAAACAAATTTTATAAATAAGTTAAAATTTCATAGAGACAAAAATACAGAGACATTAAAAATATAAAAGTAGCCCTCTACATCTGTGCGTGTGTGTTAGTGATTTGTGTGTGTGTGTTAGTGGTCTGTGTCGTACCTGATGAGTGCGTGCAGGATTTCCGTGGTACTCCTGATAGACAGAAGGCTGAGAGCTGTCTTGTTTCCTGTTGGAGCTTTGCCTTTCTTTCCTGCAGCAGAGCTAGCTTTCTCTTTGAGAACATCACTCAGTTTCTTGTAATTCTCGTACAAGTGTAAAGCTTGCTGCAAGCTAGACTCACTACAATTTAAAATGGTTTTCACTTCATACAACGTACATCACACACAATCCCCTAAAAAATCCTTAGGATAGACATTAAAGGGTCTATGCAATGCAAATTATTGTTATTGTGGACTGCAAAGGATTTACTTCACTGAGTTAAACGGTAAAAAACCGCATCATCAAAATCGCCAGAATAACAAGATATATTGATCCGTAATGTGGCTATTTTTACCTGTTTTCAAAATCCAATCGAACAAAAATAGAAACGGACCGAAAACGAGGCATTTTTTCTGTTGACGTCATGGAATGTCTATGTAGAGGACTACTATGGGAGACATAGACAATTTCTGCTTTTCAAACAGTCGTTAATGGAGAGTTGATGGAAGCCTTGTTTCATCCGATTTAGAAGTATATTGACAATTCTAATATCGAATCGAGGCAACAACCGCAATCTTTTATGCCTGAGGCTAGCTCAATCCGTGTGTATATCTTGTCAATTTTCCTGTCTCGAGCGAGGTGTGAAGAAACTCTTTTGATGCTTTATAATACCGGTAGTTACACCAGCATTATAACGAAATGGTAATAGAAAAATTATGACTTTGAAATTACATACATTGTTGCAATGAGATAATAAATTTATGATGGGTTTTTATACGAAAAGGAAAGCGACTATCTTGAATGATGAAAAACTATATTATGGTTTTGCACTATATTTATTTTTGCGAAATAAAACGTGAAAAAATATTGACAATAATTTACATCAGCTTATGAATATAATAGGTGTTGTGATTAGGAATAATTCCAACAGACATTGAATTTTAGAAGAGGAAAATACTGACAGTATTCTAGTGGATAGAAAAAGTATGCTTCGTAACACACTAATTTGTCGGCTCGCTATATAAAAAACAAAAAATAAAAATGCACGCATAACAATCCATAATGTGTTTTGATAGGATAGGTACGATAGTAATTTGAATTGAACAGAGGGATCAAATAGTGTTCAAATTTAGGTAGAAAAAGTGAAACATTTACTTTGCAACATGCTTACGAAAGCTATCGGAAGAGAAATTACCCGCCATAGAGCCCTTTCGCTTATAATGGATGGACTGACCTAGATGAGGAAAGAAATTGCGATCTGATAATCCTGAACCACCCTCGTCGTCAGACCATGTGATAGGAGGAATGCCCGATATACAATCAGGATGAATATCCAGACTGCATGTGCAAACCGTGCTCTGTTATCGGATCGAGTCGCACATGCAGACAATCCAATCAAATTAAACTTCTAATTTTTACATTTTAACTGTTTACCTAATTAAATAGTTTACTTCAATCATGTTTGACTTATGACAACGTCGGACACGGCCTGCATGGGATTAGATCCCATGTATCAGGACAGTAACCACAACCCTCAACGCTTCCCTCCAGCTATGCACACCTGCACAAGATTGGCTCCGCCCCACCTAAACTTACCCTTTTCGATTCGGTTAGCTATCGTCGACAATAATATAGTTATTTGTTTTGCAAAGAAAATATATATTCATAAATTCATTAGGCCTAATCATAACTCATAAAACTCTCAGTAAAACGATTTTTGGGTGGCATTTTCAGAGAATCTTTCACTAACTGATTTTTTTTTTTTTTTTTTTTTGCATGGTTAGCATTTCTAACCCGACTTCGTTAATATTCACACGTAACAATTTTACAGACTTCGAGAGAAAACGATTCAAATTCTACATACACTGTACAATGTATAGCACCACTTAATTTCTGGAAATAAAAATGTGTATTACTGTAATGCAGCGTCAAACGACGGGCGATTTTAAAATTAAGGTAAGTTTATTCGCCATCGTGGGCGAAGGATTTTCACAATTGGTCCGCGCCCACAAATAAAATTACTCGCATATGCGAGTGGTTATTTGCAACCCTGAATTCAGTCTGTACCTACAGTAAATAAAATAAAAGTATAGTCAGAAATTCATTCCGTTCATCTCTCAGAGGCAGTATGGTTTCAGTCGGAGAAAAATACGTAAATGCGTGAAATAATTATGTAGTAAATCAAATTATAACCAGGGTTCAGCCACTGCCTTATATTTGTATGTTCACAATGCTGGATAAAATTTCCATGGCTCTAGTGAATGTATTGATATAAGTGCAACTTTTCTCACACGTCGAAAGAAATCAATACACAGGTATACAATTTACAGTGCCGATCACAAATTACTACGACTGAAAACTTTCAACGATCACTTAAATTTAAATCTTAAACATTTAACTACGTTGAAAATACAAAAAACAATTCAAACTAAGCGAAATTCAACTGCTCATTCGTACTGTTTTTCTACTTCGATAGGCTCAAAACATGCGGTGACGTCACAGCGATTTGGCGCTAAATCCCGGCTTTTTCAAAAATACGTTCAGGGTGTGATGGGTTTTTCGCTAATATCTCTGTTAATTCTAATCAGTATCTTCGTCAAATTTCAGGAACATCATTTTTTGAGTAGATATTATTCTGTCACAAAAATAGCATTGCATTGCACAGACCCTTTAATTCTATTGTTTATTTATATTTCAATTACCTGGAAACATTGCTTCCAAACTTATTTTATTTTTAAGCTACTCCTATATCTGTTAAATGTATATCAAAGGGAAAATACATATTCAATATTTTATTTTTCAGCATTTACATGGTTTCTGCATGCCATAACAGGTACCATGCAAACTATTCAAACTCAAAAAGTGTCCTGGTAATATGGCCTAATTTTTTTTTTCATTAATAAAATTCCTGTAAGGAGGGTCAAAATAGATCAAATTTGCAACATGATCTAGTGAGCTACTAAAAAAAAGCTAAACAATAAGAGTCATCTTGATATGTGACAGAGAAATGAAATAGAAACCAAACCCCTCAAACTAACGGATAAATGGACGGAAGGACGGACGGACATACAGACATCACTGTACCATAACCATAATACACCCAGTCCAGTCAAGAGACGAGCATATAAAAATATCCCATTCTCTCTTCAATAGAAAATAGTTATCTTAAAAATCTTATACCTGTACTGTCCAGTGTTGAAGGTATACTCCATCAGAGATTCATATATCCCTAGCACCAAGATGGAAAAAATGTTGTTCTTTGTTCCTACACTGTTGGCTAAAGAAAAGTCTGCTGATTTATCCTGTAAATTTCATTTCAAATGTCTCAAACAGGAAAAAATGCATCATAGTGAAAATCTACAATATATTTCTAAGAAGATTTGAATGCCCTGCTAAAGTTGTTCAGAAAATCAATCAGAAATGTAATGTCGAGGTTACCTATATTAAGGTAACATGTACAGATGAACTTCGGTATCTCGAACACTGATATCTTTTAAATACCATTGCTATGTCGAACTGATCTGGAATTCCCAGCTACCTATTTTCTAAATATTTTTACCTCAATATCTTGCATCCACGGATATCTCAAAGTTTTTTCTCAGTTCCATCGAGTTCGAGATAATGAAGTTCAACTGTATATGGAAGGTTGTGGTTAAAAAATGCTCTTACCAAGATGTGTGTTGTGAAGTTTTACAGATCATGCAAAAATGGGATCAACAGACCAACAGGGCATAATGATGAAGTGTATATTCAAAATTCATAAACCAATCATGTACATAAATGTTGAGTGTCAGGTTAAGGTGAATTCTCCTTAGTTACATGTTACAGACTTAGAAGACACCAATGATTTCTTCTATGGACATAAAAAGGGGATGTTATGAGGTTGGATCATAATTACACAATATTACATTCCAAGTGCATGGCTCATGTATAAACATCTAACCAAATATTTGTCATTCCATAGTTTTAGAGATTGAATTGGAAATATAAGGGTGGGATTTTTATCCAAATTTTCTGAAAATTGAAACATTTATCTAGTTTAGATATTTACCAGTTCGAAGTCCTCCATCTCTGACTTGATCATTCTGGTGACAAGAGAGTCCATCATGTCCTCCAGTTCCTGTTGAGTCTGGTTCGAGTCCTCGGTAACCGTGTCGTCATGGTCACCATTCTGCTGTCGACGAATATCGCTGACCTTGATCAGACAAAGCTGGATACAGCAGATCAAGTGGGCCTACAAGAAACAAAAATAGACGCAAATTATGTAAAGTTTTACACTCAGGCTATCAGTAGCAATTCTCACATTATATTAACAATAAAATAAATAAAACAGATCACAACACCTCGAAGAATGCTTGTTTGAATTATTTTGGGTTGACGGTTTCGCCCTTAGACGGTCGTCCGTCAGAACAATTATTTGGGATAAATTTCACTCTGAGGTAAGAAGTTGAGTTGCAGTTTTTTATTATGACATAAGATCCGGAGCGTTGCTATAAACAAACTGATAATGGGATTAACAAATGCAGATGAAGAATAATAAATTAAAATATGATTGTTTCACCATAGGCTTGGTTCTATATATATATATATAATTATCTATCAATGTAATGGACATAAATATCATATTAAATTTACATTAACAGTCATAGTTCATAATTTTATGCGCGTAAAATTTTGGTGCTTCGTGTGTTTCTTATATATGGCACTATAGAAGGTACGTGGGAGTTGGAATGTTTATATTGTGGAGGATTGTGGCGTTTTCATTGTGACGTGTTTCGGTGCTACGTAAGTTGCGCATTTCTGCTTGAAGTTTCGAGTAAATATGTTCAGCAGCGAGACTGAGGGTATGTCCCGTATAAACTACCGCTCATCCGAGAAACGAAAAGTATAGTGTCTTTCGGTGCTCGGTACTGCCTAGTGAATATTACGTGTAGTTTTACAATCGTTATTGGGTTTCATTCGTCCTGTGTTATTAAATTCATCAAGATTCGGATCCGTTCCTCGTGTGGTTCGCTAAAATATGTTCATTTGATGAGCGGCAATTTGTACTGGAATACGGTGATTTGACGGATTTGTATTAAATTGTCCTTAGTCGTTTTATAGTTGTTATTTTTAAGTCATGTCTCTGATGTATATATATATCTTTGGAGATTGACTGTAATGTTTAATTTCGGATAATGTATTGCAATAGCTGGGTGGCTGCGGTTCTGCGTGTCCTGTTTAGCTGTGTATTGTTTCCTGTGTTATTCCTGTGCGTGTGGCGTGCGGCTATTACAATTTTTTTGGAGGTTACTGATGTCTTCTTTGAAATGCGTCACATTACACTATTTCTCTGAAGCTTAGGGGTAAGGAGGATGAGGCATTAAAGTTGCAGCACAGTTCAGGCTACGGTGGATACACCGAGTTGCAGGGGTCCAGGTAATGTGGATTAAAACCAAAGTTTCAAAACTGAGACCACACTTCAGGAGATAAATTAAGGTAGATTCTCAGAGTGGATCATATGGTATTATATAGGTTGGCCAGCTCTACTGTTAACGTATGGTTCACACTCGTGAGATCACACATAATATTTAACCCCTGAGGTGTTGGTCTCCAGTTTTTGACTTTGTTTAATTTATATAACAAGTGAGACGTAATGATGTTCGGGACTGCGTCGGTCGCAGCTACTGTAGAAGCACAAATATTTCGGGTTAAATAATTCGTTTGATTTTGATTCCCAAAAAAATTTCACAGGATCTAATTTCTTCCATTAGACCGTCTGTATTTAATCAACAGTTGGAATAATAAATTCGTCACTGGATTTATTTAGTTGATTTATGCCTCCAAGAAATTACGAAATTTCTACCATGACGATATTTGTGCTTCTACTGGGCTATCATTTTATAAAATTTTTTTGTAATAAAAAATTTCTGTCAGTTCGCAACGTATTAATCCTAAAAACCATAATGAAATTTTGAATAAGCTGAAATGATAAAGCGCTAATAATACATGATGATATTTGAAATATTGTTAGTTCAAGCAGGTCATGTCAACTATGAGGATTTTTGCAATTTTCTAAGATTTGAAGGGGCATAACTTCCATAAATATTTAAGGATCAATATATTTCTGCTAATATGCAGCACTAAATATGATATTTTAACTGTATACAAAGTTTCGTTGAATTTAGTTTTGGTAGTTTTCAGAGGCAGCGTGCGATGACAAGCATCATTTATGAGGATTTTCTAGTTTGTAAGGGGCTATCAACTTCGTGTAAATTTAAGAGGACTAATTATTTCCTAGCTAATATGCAAAATATATGTGAATGTTCTTATGTATACTATAAGTTTAGTTGATTGATTGGGTAGCTTTTCAGAGGAGTCTGCGATGACAAACTTATTGGGACGGATGGACGGACAGATGGACAGACGGAGTGACCCGACTCCTAGACCTGCATTCGCCGTTGGCGACGCAGGTAAAAAGATTTCATGATGACACCTAATAGCACTTAAAATATGGATTCATCATCTAGAAATTGAGAGTTTATAAGAATGAAGGAGTAGTAACAATTTTTAGGAAATTGAAAATGGAACCTCAAAATGCCACACTAAATAGTGAAGACTACCTAAACCGATACATGTATACTGTAAAGGGTGAAATATTCCCTTGGGTTTTATTTCGCTATATTTGTGATTATACCGTATAAGCAGAATTTTTAGCTAGGATTTAAATGTTGCATTATTAATGAGGGTTTTGCGATCGCTAAAATCAGATATCACAAACAATTTATTCCAAATCATCGGTAGAGCTTTTTGAAATAATGTACAAGAAATGAATCTTATATTTTTTCGGGTGATGCAGGTATCACCGAATTTTAGATGGTAAAACTCATCAATGCTCTTCGCGCATTGATGAAAAGTTTTACCGTCTAAAATCTTGGTGATAACCTGCATATCACCCGAAAAATATAAGATTTATTTCTTATCATTTAATTTTATATTACAACAACAAAATATTGTTCATATAGGCTTTACTTGTTGTTCAGTTATGTGATCGAAAAATCACCTCAATTCTTAAAAGGTGTTTTAACCAATGAGAATCGGCGCTAGGTGATCACGTGAAATAAAATTAAATGATACCGTGATCACTAAAATTATTTCTTGCTATAATTTTTTTTACCACTTTTTATGGAAAAAACGCTAAATTTGTGTCTCACTAAAATTTTTACTTTAATATACAGTATTAACAACCGTGAAAATAGAACCATAGCAGAGTGCTGATCAAACTATTTATCCATGAATTTAAATCATCAAAAAAATAGCAAACAATAATTATCAATTTTTTGGCTTGTGAAATTAAGGCCCTTTACAGTAATCTGTAAATCATGGAACAATAGTATTGTGCTCATGCCTTTAACAGTCATTGATGACTGATTTACATGCAGTGTTCAAGAAAGTTCTCATAAAGCAGGTCAATTGTTACTATGAAAAGACCTCATCAATGAAACCCTCCCTCCCCCAACACACAAAACCTACAAACCAATGGTTCAGACAGGTATATCTGGTCTCCCTGAGCTGTGATGCAAAGATCTAACTTCACAGGGGGGTTAACATCTTCTGTTGGCTCATAATACTTTTTCAGCTGTAAGATAAAAAAAATTTCAGCATTTATTACATGTTACTAAATCAACCGAATCTATATCAAATTTGCACCACTTAAAAGTTTTGGTAAATACATGTACCTGATATAAGAGAATGTCCAAAACTGTCCCAAGAATCTGTGTATTTTTACAAAGAGCTTCATATATTCCCTGTAAATATAAAACATGTACACAGTCTGTGTTTACTAAAGATCAAAACTTGTAAACCACAAATTAGGAAATTTTTCAATACAATAACAACCTTGCATGTTTTATAAATAGACATCAAATTACATAAAAAACGTCCGACACATGACTTCTTCCAGTTTGCAGTGTGACTCGCATTATC
>CAJDSM010026184.1:2336-16087 GCA_903981925.1 Ostrea lurida | reverse complement strand
GTTTCAGTGAAACTTAACCTGTTACTAAACGGCAGCTAAGTTTGTAACTATTGTACGTCCCTTCATGAGGTATATTGTTTTATCACATGTTTACTCCTTTAGAGATGGTTTCTTAAGCATTAAGAATTAAGACATTTATAATAAGATGTTAAGTGACCATATAAAAAAAACCTAAGGGCTTAAATTGTTTAACAAACCACTAGGTAACAGATAACATTACTAGGATTATAATCATGTCTAACAGGTTAACTTAAAGTCCATGTTATATGGGACTATATTATCGAGACCTTTGATCTCACTAGTTCTTTAATCTTTGTCTTTCAAATATATAGTTGAACACAAAGCTACTTAAAAAGCAAAAATGCAGGTATAAATTCATGACCGAGGTCATCGAAAATGTTTCTGACACCTTGAGATATGATAAGTTTTACAACGGGTCAAGATCAACAAATTAAGTTTGAATTTGTCCATAACCTCTAAATGAGACAGGGGATCCGGCAGTATTTGGGTATAATATATATATTGCCTTTCGACTCTGAGGTGATGTAAGGCAAATATAACGAAACTGAGTAAAGAATACAACATTCTCGTAATGTCCTAAATAATGATACAGTAAAGAGCAAAAGAGATTGGACACAATCTAAGAGGATCTCTCGAGAGTGACAACACAGAGGTGGGATCAAGGTTCGTATCCATTGAAGAGTGTGTTACAGTGTCTCCTCGCTTTAAAAGCTATATTCTCAAACGTGGGGTATTAGAGCCGGTTATATAATGGTTAAAGATTGTCTAGCTTAATCCCAAAAGTCGTTCTCAACCAATTAATTTAACATAATAATTCTTTATTTAAAGTAAGATAAAGGTCAACATGAAGTTATGAAATCACCCTTGCATTAGAAACGTGACATTTTAAAATTTCCTTGGAGATGATAACCTATTAGATTCGCTAAACATTAGATTTTATCTAGCTCCTTAAGTTACGTATAAACATGTAGGTACTGATTTATTTCCCTTTAACCACCACCCAGTAGTTCCGAGATGAGTAACACTCACATCACTTTCGCGTAATTATGGCTTTTTATAATGAAATTTACGTTTTATACATTGTTTAACGACTTTGATCATTCTGTGTCGTGCATAATGAAGACTAGTTAAAGCAAACCACGCTCCAGTGCTTCTAACGAAATGATACGTCGTAGAAGCGTTGAATCATATCAGATGACTTACCTGCACTCAGACAAACATCACATAAGAATATCCTGTTGCGAGAGTGATCTTTGGTTTTGGGTTCGAGAGAACCTCTAACAGGTCAATTAAGGGAACAGCTGAGACTTTAAAAATAAGTTTAGCACTTCGTTTTCTACCATAAGCGTCATGGGTGTATAACTTGATGGCTAATCTACTACGTAAGGTGCAAGAATTGTTTCAACATATTCAAGTAACGATTGAGCGTGCCTGTCCGATGAAACGAAGGATATGATATGTAGTCTCATGCACTCTGTGTAGAATAACTTAATGCTAGTTGCTGGATCTCAACTGTTTTTATTTATCATTCAATTCATTGGCGTGAGAGTCATTATTTTATCATAAGACAACCCTTACACACTGCCAAACGAGTAACTGAAAATTACCTTTACAAATCGGCGATCGTAGAGATACTATACACAAATTTGGAATGCGAGATGAGCGACAGCGTAAGATCACGACAGACACGATTCCATACCAGTCCGTGTCTCATATTAGGAACTTTATTGGAAATTTACTTCCTACCTCACATGTAATCATTGGAGAAATCGAATAATGTACTTAGGGTATAAGAAGGAAGAAAAAAATGATATTACCTGTTGCAGTGGTTTTGATTTTGAATGTATCATTTCTTATTTTTCCTTTTGGTTTAATGATCAATGTTTTCTTCAGGCTCTGAACCGACGGACCATTTGCAAAGAAATCGAGCGAATCCTACAGCGTTTATAGTAGAGTATCTACAGGCTGTGATCGTAAGCAAGTTCGGGTACATTTTCTTTATGTAATTGTTGATATTTTCATTTGCACATTAACTAGATTACAAGATAACTTCTATTTAGAATTTAAAATTTGTTATAACAAAATATAAATACCCAATTTGACCCTATATGTTTGAGAAATATTATAAACATTGATATCATGCCTTCAAATTTCTATTTCAAAAACTTACTAATACAGAATCATAAGCCCGAAACACACTCGTAACAACGATATGGTCCCTCGTAAGTAGGTCCTAAAGTTTTCACGTAGGAGACCGGAAGAATGGATCAAGTTCCATTGGATGCAGTATTCTTTAAGTTCCCTCTTAGTGTCCAACCAGTTTCCTGAAACGTAGAGTATGAATGTTGACTGGTTTCCATTGAGTGGAAACTCTCGTAATAACGTCAGATTCACTGGGTCAGTTAACAGCCAACCATCAAACGACACTGGCGCTCCGCTCTCACTCGGCCACGCTAGGACCAAGTAACTTCACCAATGAGTTTCCAGGTAACAAATGCAGTAAATACAGAAATTATCAGTATCGAAAATTTTCCCAGACCTTTTACTACTGGAAATAAACTCGGGAGGCCCCATATAATTATGTACGGAGTAAATGCCAGCGCCTAAAGGTAAAACAATGAACACTAGGATTTTATTTGAAAACCGGAGTTCAGTATAGAACTCTGCTTGTTGTTTTTCGGTAAGAACCTTTCAATTCTTTGACTTAATCAAACAATGTAAATTGTCATTGGATAGTAAGAAACCATATTAGAAACATATCCTATGATTAGAATAGAAATTTTAAGGTATTAGAGTGTAAGATTCTAATTTCCATGTGGACCTTTCCGAGTAAAGCATGTGTTAACTTATGCACAAATAAAGTAGCGTTATAGAATAAATGTTGTAAAATAGGGTTTTAGCTAATTCTTAAAGCATTTTATCTAATGATTTTACAAAAGATTTTAATTGTGGACTACGAGCTCAACGGCGGGTTGTGATCCGGCCATCAGTAGGATGCTTACTCCTCATGGCACCTGATCCTGCCATCTGTGTCTTTATTTAGTTCGGAGGTCCATGTTATGCACGCTACAATAGTCGATTAAGTATACTGCTTTGTTTTTGATTTTGAATTACGGTTTAATACGTAATGGTTAACCTGTCGTCATCATATTATTGTATCACAACATATTCTCGAGGAGTCCCTATATGCTCCTAAGCTTCATTTGGTAATAATAGTCTTCCTGTATATAGGCGACTACTATGAGATGATCCTTGGCTGTAAAAAGCAACCGAACATCACTGGAACTGAAAGGGGATTCTATCATGAAAGTATATTCGCACATAATATTATCGCTGGCAATTAAAGGTATTGCTAGTTAAAAACTGTGTGTTTGTATAATACAAATTGGACAACTATTTTACATAACAGATACTTTAAAAACAATGATGATCACACCAAATCGGTTCCATCTTCCATTTTTAGTTTATATCAACCCAGCGTATTCAGTAGGTCTGAAGTGAAGAGACAATTCCATGATCTGTTCCAGGCAACACGTTTCCGTTCAGTTGGTCCTTACATTTTTGAAGTGACGTATGATCAATGAAAGGCTTCCACCATTGTAGTTTCCAGTACTACATCTGGACCCTGGCGAGGGTCATGTGTGAATGGCCAGACCAGCAAATAGAGTTGCCTTTCAATAATAATACCTCCTGCGGATTTTGTTTTGCTTAACAAAGACAGAAGATAAATCACTTCAAATGTAATACTAAGGGATAATTGAAGGATTGGTACAATTTGGGAGAGAGGAAGTACTATCTAAAAGTGGCTCTAATCATCAAATATGCTCTAATGGAAAGAATCTATCTGGGGCATAATGGAATGAATGTGAAGATATCCAAGATATTAAAGTAGTAGTATCTTTAATAATGTTAACTTAGAAATTCTATTATTGTTTTATGGAGCTGATAGTACTACTGTGTTAACTATTTGATTGTTTTGTCAGGTGCGATTCTGAGTGGAACTGGGTTGTGGATAACAAATCATTTTTCAAGAGTTACTTGTCGCAATTGTCGCTGTAGAACATCGAACATTGACTTTATATCATTTCGCGCTGTTGGGACATGTTAAATTTGATGTTTGCACATTTTTGGAATCACGATCATAAAATTTTACGGGGTAACTACCATTCGTCCCATTTCTTTATTTTATTTCTATTACAATAGAGACTTCTAATGCATCGACAGATAGCCAGTATAATGGTCCTGAGGCTCGACCGATTGGGGAACTCGCTTATCCTCCCGTTGTGAAGCTCGATGAGCTGTGATATATTTTTTACCTGTCTTGTGCGAAGATGAAATAGATTTTTGTAATGAAGGATTGGTTAAGCGCTGTAACATAATATTGCACTCTCTAATATTAATGTGTGGAGCACAGTGTAATTGTTTTCGGACGTCCTTGGATATAAGTACGAATGTATATCGGACAACACTCTCGCGTGTATAGGATACAGAATTTATGTTTTCATCTGTATGTCTATACAAATTAGAAATACTGGTTCGACTTGCTGTATGGAGGTATACACTTTTAAAAGTTTCAATCTGAATTAGTCAAAGCGTTTTCCGAGCCAGCTTTATTGTGTGAAAACGAAAGAAAACAACCGATTTAAAATATTTTAGGAGGAAAAAAAGTTCACATATTTCTGAAACGTGAAATCCCACAAATTTGTCCTCAAAAATTACGAAAAGAGGAGTCATGACCTCAATGATATTTTACAACTGTCCTAAAGTATTCATATATAATGTGAATGCCATACACGCCCATTTTAAGTATCGCGCGAAAACTGTTTTGTGACGGACGGGACGGACGTGACGGACGGAGAAATGCTGAATCTACATATTATGGGCTCACCGCAAACAATCGCCAGGGGGCGCACTAATAATCGATGTTGCTCATCTTGGTTTAGCCAATCTAATTGCATGTATACAGCCGAAGAAAATGAGAAAGATAATATCTTTATTCATGTATCTCTTAACGGCATAATGGACTTGCTGTACACATGGGTCCTTATGTGGAAAGATAAAGACGTTCTATGGAGTGTCGGGTAAAATACTTATGCGCTTCCATATACGCGGTATCCACACCAGAGGGACGTTTGGCTGGGTAAGGGTTACTTTTCCATATCCCAACCATGCGTGAGCTTGGGGTGAGTGTCCTGCTCTAACGCCGACATATAATACTCTTACCCCCTACAATCGGTATTGTCTCCAGTTTTCGTATAAGTAATAAGGAGGATTTACCGCCAGTGATTATTGAAGGGCGAAATTCGTGAATCTCTCGCAAGCTTATCAGAAGTAGGTAATTTTGTTGTCCGAAAAAAGATGTTTAGATGTCACTTAGAGAGGCCCTTACTGTATTTGCTATGCTAAGAGAGGCATATGATATATCGGGTCCCATTGCTGTACCACTTCTGTTTTTTTCTAGAATTTAAATTTTTTTCTTTATTCCGAGTATTCCTGACACACAGATTAGTCTATTGGAAAGGAATGAAGCTATTTCTTGACCTACGGTATACGAGATATTCTAACTTTGGTGCAGTGCTATACGCTTTATAACCCCAGAAAAGTCACTGTTCATGATTATTTTAAGCGTAAAAATGCACCAAGTTTAGATATATAGAGCTGGTATAACCCTTGGGTCGAAATAACATTGAACTTCATTCTCTTATAATTATGAGAGGATCAAGTAAAAACGGATGTCCATTAACATCATGTGATGAAAGTCACGCATGTGCTAAGAGTGAAAAATGAAGAGTATAAATTTTTCCTAAGTGATCCTGTAGCGGGTTGATGACGAATGTAGTTGTTATTTTGCTTAAATGTCGTATTAGGCTCTATACAAAGGTGGAAGATAGAACATTATCTAAACTGTACAAATAGCATCTCTTGTGAGATCGGCTTGTATGTTTTAATTTCGGATAATAGGTTAGTCTGCAATCAGTGTTGGTGGCTGGCGGTTTACGTGGCCCGTGTCCTTGTGTTAGCTGTGTATTTGTATTCCTGTGTATTCTGTAGCTGTCGGCCGTGGAACAGCGCCTATTAACAATTTTTTTGGGAGGTTACTGATGGTTCTATCTTTGAATTGGTCACCATTTCACTTATCTCTTAGAAGACTTAGGTATAGGGGGTTGGGCATATAAGTTACAGACAGTTCGGTTACGGTGGATACCACGAGGTATGCAGGGGTCCCAGTAACAATGTTTGGATTAATACCAAAGTTCAAAAACTGGAGACCAAATCTTCGGGCTAAGTTAAATTACGGTAGGGCCATTCTCACGAGCTTGGAACCATTGGTATCAATATGGTCTGGATAGATCCAAGACTCTACTGTATACCACCGTATGGTATCCACTCGTGAAGAATCTACTTCTTATAAAGTATTTTAATAACCTGAAAAGGTTTGTTGGGTCGCTCAGATTATATTGAACTTTGAGTTTTAATTATATATGTTTGAAACAATGAGAAAGCACCTAAATTGATGATCTGGACCTGCGTCGCTCGGCATGCTACTTGTAGAGCATGACAAATAATCGTCGGGTTAAAATTCGTTGGATTTTGATCCCAAAAAATCACCAGGATCTAATTATCTTCCATTTTCAAAGAACCGGTACTTGTTGGAAATATAATTATTCTAAGTTTATCAACATATGGAACATAAGTTATTAAATTCGCTTATGGATTAATTTAGGTTGATTTATGCACCAAGAATTTAACCAGAATTATCCATGACGATATTCTGTGAGCTTTCTGCCGCTTATCAATTTCATAAAATTTGTAATAAAAATTTCTGTGCAGTTCAGCAAGGTATTAAGTCCTAAAACCATATGAATTTCTTGAAATAAGCTGAAATGATAAAGCTAACTATATGATCCGATATTTGAAATATTGTTAGTTCAAAGGTCATTCAACTATGAGGATTTTTGCAAATTTTCTAAGTTGAAGGGGATAACTTCCATAAAATTTAGAGGATCAACTATTTCCTGCTAATATGCCAACCACTCATATGAACATTCTTTACTGTTATACCAAAGTATTACGTTGAATTTAGTTTGGTAGTATTTTTCAAGGAGTTGCGATGACAAAATGATCATTTTATACTGTAGGATTTTTTGGCCTAAGATTGGTTGAAAGGGGCATAAAACTTACTGTAAAATTTAGAGAGGAATCAAAAATATTTCATGCACATAGCAAAACCTACATGTGATGTTCTTAAAATGTATACACAAGTTTTGTTGAATTTTGGTTTTGGGGATAGTTTCAGAGGAGTTTGCGATGACAAATTATTGGGAGGTGGACGGATTGACGACAGCATGGACAAGACGCGAAAGTGAACCCGACTCCTAGACTCTGCATTCGCCGTTGGCGCAGACGCAGGCTAAAGTTCAATGATGACAACCTAATAAGCACTTAATAATGGATTCTACATCTAGACATTTATATTGAGAAATAGTACTAAAATCAAATACCTGGGGCAATTTAGCGGGAATCGGCAGATTTGGATGTAACGGATCTAACCAATGCACCAAAGCCATTATTCGTACTTTGAGGTGCTAGAAAGTAAAATAACTTGGTCAATGAAAAAAATGAAAAAATATCTTTCAGGATAAGATATAGATACTGAACCCTTCCAATTAGAATATCATATCATATATTACTTTTAAAAAACTGGACTCAATGCCAACACTAAATAGTGAAGACTACCTAAACCGATACATGTATACTGTAAAGGGTGAAATATCCTTGGGTTTAATTTTCGCTATATTTGGTGGATTATTATACCGTATAAGCAGAATTTTTTAGCTAGGATTTAAATGTTGCATTATTAATGAGGGTTTGCGATTCGCTAAAATCACTATCACAACAATTTATTCCAATAATCGGTAGAAGCTTTTTTTGAAATAATGTACAAGAAATAATCTTATATTTTTTTTCGGGTGAATGGTAAGGTATCACGAATTTTAGATGGAAAACTCATCAATGTCTTCGCGCATTGATGACAAAGTTTTACCGTCTAAAATCTTGGTGATAACCTGCATATCACCGAAAAAATATAAGATTTATTTCCTTATCCATTAATTTTATATTACAACAACAAACAATATTGTTCATATAGGCTGTTAACTTGTGTTAGTTATGTGATCGAAACAATCAACCTCAATCTTAAAGGTGTTTTAACCATGAGAATCGGCGCTAGGTGATCACGTGAAATAAAATTAAATGATACCGTGATCACTAAAATATTTTCTTGCTGAATTTTTTTAACCACTTTAAATGGAAAACAACGCTAAATTGGTGTCTCACTAAAATTTTTACTTTCATATACAGATTAACAACCGTGAAAAAGAACCATAGCACAGAGTGCTGAACTAAAACTATTTATCCATGAATTAAATCATCAAAAAAATAGGCAAACATAATTATCAATTTTTGGCCTTGTGAAATTAAGGCCCTATTACAGTAATCTGTAAATCATGGAACAATAGTAATTGTGGCTCATGCCTTTAACAAGTCATGAATGACTGATTTAACATGCAGTGTTCAAGAAAGTTCTCATAAAGCAGGTCAATTGTTACTATGAAAAGACCTACAATCAATGAACCTCCCTCGCCCAACACACAAAACCCTACAAACAATGGTTCAGCCAGGTATATCTGGTCTCCCTTAGAGCTGTGGATCAAAGATTCTAACTTCACAGGGGGGTTAACATCTTCTGTTGGCTCATAATACTTTTTCAGCTGTAAGATAAAAAAAATGGTCAGCATTTATTACATGTTACTAAATCAACGAATCTATATACAAATTTGCACCAACTTAAAAAGTTTGGTAAATACATGTACCTGAATATAAGAGAATGTCAAAAACTGTCCCAAGAATCTGTGATTTTTACAAAGAGCTTCTATATTCCCTGTAAATATAAAACATGTACACAGTCTTGTGTTTACTAAAGATCAAAAACTTGTAAACCACAATTTAGGAATTTTTCAAACAATAACAACTTGCATGTTT
Source organism: Ostrea lurida (assembly GCA_903981925.1). Taxonomy (NCBI): domain Eukaryota; kingdom Metazoa; phylum Mollusca; class Bivalvia; order Ostreida; family Ostreidae; genus Ostrea; species Ostrea lurida. The sequence goes on along the minus strand of CAJDSM010026184.1, from coordinate 7,024 downwards.
ATAAATAGACATCAATTACATAAAAAAACGTCCGACACATGACTTTTTCCAGTTTGCAGTGTGACTCCGCATTACATGAGTTCTAACCACATGACTTTCAGTTTGCAGTGTGACTCGCATATCACGAGTCAATTCTTCCATCTACTGTTACACAGCTAAAACCTTAGTAACGTGCAATTATACACATATAAGCCTCCATGCAATAAATCTAAATAAAAATCACATCCATCTAACTGTTTAAAAAATTTTCCCGTACCTGATAAAACATGAGCCTGACGTCTGCTGGCTGAGTGAGAACACGTCGAAGATTTCCCATGATTTCTAAACACCAACCTTCAATTGCTGGCTGGATTGTAACGAGTATGGATGTCAACTTGTACACTGTTTACAAAAATACAATATTCCTGTTAAGCACCAGCACAAGTGGCTATATTCTTACAGAAATAAACAATCCCATTTGGCTAATCTTTCAGGCTCAAACAAAGTAACAATGGCATGCACTTAGTCCTTGTATGAAGTAAGGAATCCTTCACGTAAATATCACTTATACTTTCAAGTAATTGCATTGTTTAATGCTCAACTACTAATAACCGTATCAATGTTAATAATAACCAATGTCATAAAACATGCACATAACTAAATGTAAAGGTTAACGTAATCAAGCAGTTAACTACGAAGCAGTACCCTTGGTGTACTTGCAAACATAACAAATGTAAGGTACGAATCAGCGGTTTAACAACAAAAGCATACCTTGTGTGACTGCAAACAAATACAAGTAAGGTAACGAATCAAGCGGTTAACAACAAGCAGTAACTTGGTGTGACTGCAAACATTCAGCAATTTAAAACATGCCATACAATTAAACAAACGTAATGTATCTAAAGATTAAGATTGTACTAATATCAAAGTCAAAACTCATCCAAACACACTACTGGTTCTGTAAAATCAAAATGCCTAGGAACTAGAGGACAAACTGAAAGTTTCTATTTTCTTCCATCTGACAAAAAGTGCAGATTGCAAATAAAAAAATATGAGGTATATCATTTATGTTTAACAAAAGAGGTCCATGGGCCATAATCGTTCACCTGGTGAATTGGGCCCTGGCACAGCAGTGGTCATTTTAAAAAAAAGGAATTTTCAAAGTATTCCTTAAACTGACCCAGTACGTTCTGGAGAAGAACATTTATGCAAAACTTTGATCCCCTATTGTGGCAACACCCTATTTTTGCAATTACTCCCCATTTGAGGGGGTCGGTCCCTTCATTTGAATAACTTAAATTGCCCTTTATCCAAGGATGACTTGTAACAAAGTTTGGTTGAAATTTGGGCCCAGTGGTTCTGGAGAAAGAAATGAAATGTGAAAAAGTTTACAACAATGACAACGGACAACATTTTATTAGAAAGAAGCTCACTTGGCCTCAAAAGGAGGTAAGCTAAAACACTTCCATAAAATTTTACAAAGAGTTAAAAAGAGTTCTAAGAGTTAAAAAAAAAATCTGTATTCCTACTTTATTATATTTGGAGAATATTGGCAAAGCACCTACAGGTTAAATTTAAAACAAACCAGCCAACATTTAAGAATACAGAAAACTGTTCGCCATGGCAAGAGTTACCTGACTGAAAGAGAATGGCTGACTAGCCTGACTTGAAGGCAAATCCAACCAAGAAATACGAAAATTTTTCAGGAACAATCAAAAAAATCCATACACCTATATCTTCCTAGAATCCAGCTGCCTACAAAAGAAAGAATACACAACTGTATACACGATTGGATTTCAGTTGATTCATCCTTCCAGTTTCCTACAAGTCTTATTATCTTTGGTAAGAGCTTTACTTCTGGGAGTGAAACACAAGAATACCTGGAAGAACATGGCCTTCCTCAGGACCCAGGATGAGAGAATCTCTCAGTACATACTGGCTTCAAGCAGAGGATGGATGGCCTTCAGTATTCCTCAGCGGTGAGGGCAGCAGGAAGGCCAGATAACAAACACCTCAACCGCACTAGTGGACCGACTCCAGAAGTCTCTGAGGGCTACATAACATGCTGGAAAGTAGCTCTAACAGAAAAACAAACACTGCTTCACCATCAAAGATTATCATTCTTAAGAAAGTAAGCTCTAACAGAAAAAACAATTCTGCTCACCATCAACGATTATCATTCTTAACATTTAGAAAATATTTCTCTAAAATAAGATAGCATACCTAAGTAATGACTGACAGGTGACGTTTGCCTTGGTAAACAACCCTATTGAAATCTGTTCCAAAAATTTCAGCTCTCACCAAGTCATGTCTGCAATGTACAATATAATGAGGAACTAAAACATAAATTACAGTGATTTCATCATTTTCATGAAATTTACCCGGTATAAAAGTTTTTCAAACTCTATGTTTTAATCTTTAGAACAAAAGTCATGATTTTCACACCAAAGTTACAGAATGGAGGCTATCTCTACAAGCACTCGTCAGTCTTAACCTTAAATGTGTGTAAGGAGATTTGCTTCCAAGCATGCACCGTGGAGTGGGTTGGGCCGCTCTGATGCTCCCAATCTCTATGCGACCAAAATGTCTCCCTTGGAACCAAAGCGTCATCACAATCGAATCCGCAGCTGGACAAGGCCTTGTAGTCCACATGGTCCCAAGCCATGTTTATGAAATTTTAAAAAATTGCTGGTTTATCTTAATCATTGTGTTCAAGATTTTGATTCTAGATATGGTATAAAATATTCAACTTAAATACATGTTAACATGTTCATGCTTTTTACATGTTTAATTTGTGCAATAATACATGTACCAGGTGACTTTTTTGTATATGAAAATCAGTTTAATAAAATTTCGCTTCTTTTTTCAAGGAGATTCTGAGCAGCATTACAAGAATACTGTTGCAAATTCTAAGAAACTGTTACCTCCTATACTTGCATTTGAAATGTTCCTATTAATCAAACTCAATAGACACACAGCCCACAATGACAAGTATTACATAAAAACTAAATTATCTACTTCTATCATTGGTTGACTGAACCTAAATCTACCTGTTTTGTATGGTTGACTGACACACTATCTACCTGTTTGTATGTTGCAGAACACTAAATCTACCCTGTTTGAGTGGTTGATAGAATACTAAATCTACTGTCTTTGTATGTTTTACAGAACACTTAACCTGTTTTGTTATGGTTGACCAGGAACACTATCGTGTACTTTTCACATGGTCTGTGGAAACAACTCCCCTCACCCAGCTAGATGGCTTCTGGTTTCTCACAATCTTTAAAATTCTAATTATTGTGGTCTTTAGCAAATCAAATATCTTGAAAAAGATCAGACAGCATTATTCTCCTCGATAAAGAGAGAAATTAAGAAGCAGATGACGTAACAACACGTGCATGTATGAGTGTCTGTCACTGGAAGGGACATGGCCAACTTGCCATTGGACTATCTAATTGTAAATACAATTTGCCATTGGACTATCTAACTGTAAAATACAACTTGCCATTGGATTATCTAATTGTAAAATACAATTTGCCATTGGACTATCTAATTGTAAAATACAACTTGCCATTGGACATCTAAACTGTAAATACAACTTGCCATTGGACTATCTAATTGGTAAAATACAACTTGCCATTGGACTATCTAATTGTAAAATACATCTTGCCATTGGACTATCTAATTGTAAAAAATACATCTTGCCATTGGACTATCTAATTGTAAAATACATCTTGCCATTGGACTATCTAACTGTAAAATACAACTTTCCATTGGACTATCTAACTGTAAAATACATTTGCCATTGGACTATCTAATTGTAAAATACAATTTGCCATTGGACAATCTAATTGTAAAATACAACTTGCCATTGGACTATCTAATTGTAAATACAAATTGCCATTGGACTTCTAATTGTAAAATACAACTTGCCATTGGGCTATCTAACTGTTAAAATACAACTTGCCAATTGGACTATCTAATGGTAAAATACAACTTGCCATTGGACTGTCTAATTGTAAAATACAACTTGCCATTGGACTATCTAACTGTAAAATACAACTTGCCATTGGACTATCTAATTGTAAAATACAGTTTCAGTGAAACTTAACCTGTTACTAAACGGCAGCTAAGTTTGTAACTATTGTACGTCCCTTCATGAGGTATATTGTTTATCACATGTTTATCCTTTATCCCGTGGATATCACTCATAACATAAATTCTAATTATTACCCTGTGTTTTCCTACGCCGACTGGTCGATTGGGACGTCACAAACGTACGTAAAATTTAAGTCGCTTGTTTACTAACATACCGTCTCTTCCGACAGACTAGATACAAAACAGTGGTAAATATTGTGAAAGTATATTCTAGTTAGTTTAAATTTATCAGCAATTGAAATAATTCTGCTTAAACATGATTTGCTTGTGTATTGTTTTAGCACTCTTTCTTAATGCGTACTTGTGACGTTGCGTACTATAGGTGACATGGCTACAGATTCAAAGTAATTGCAGAAGAAAACAGAAAAGAGGGGTAACATGTGATAAAAAGAATCTCCCATCGGTTGTGGTTTGATATAATTTATATCCAACCGTTTTGTTGTTTTCTATCCCCTCGCCAAGGCTCGGGGATAGAAAAACACACAACTCGTTGGATATATATCATATCAAAACACATCCATGGGAGATCCTATATATATACTTTGCACATC
>CAJDSM010026183.1:0-10810 GCA_903981925.1 Ostrea lurida | reverse complement strand
AGGCCGTTAAATTGCCGGGCTTTTAATATGTAGTTATGGTTGGTTGGACTCTATCGATCTACATTTGATTCATTTTTTTTGTACCTCTTACTGAAAAGAAAAAAGAAATATCTTGCAGTTCTTTATCATTAGTTTCCTAATCATTTACGTTCATAAAACAAAAGAATCTTTTAAAATGTACAGCACAAAATGACGTCAAGCGTATCTAATCTCATAGAGACACCGGGTATAAAAGGTAGCGTAGAACTAACAGGAACATCTGTCTGCCACAGTCCCTGGCCACTGACATGCATTAAATAACATTTTCAATACAGAGTAAAAGAGGCAACACAAGCAGAATCGAAAGTAAGACGTCCATTCTATAAACGCTTTTTCTATTACGTACATCACACCGCTTGTGCACATTTTATTGTCAGAATTTAGAATTTTGAACAGTGGTTACTTTGGAACAATGTGCTGCTCTGATTGCGATTGTGATTTAGTGGTTTGTGATATAGCAACAATCATTTTGAAATTCGTTATCGAATCGTGTCTGGACAAAAGACTGAACAAAAATTTTAAATTCCTTTTTCGATGTTACATTGGATTCGCTTTTGATGGTATAGAATATGGAATTCTTACAGCAACAGCTGATAACATTAACTATGAACTCTTTGAGAGATTATTTACTGTGGTGGGAGTTTTCATTGGAATTATAACAATATTGTTTGGTTGCTGCCATGACGTTTACCTGTTTGTTGCTGCGCTGGTCTTCAAAATTATTTCATTGTCCATCGCCTTGAATATATTCACAACAACGACACATTTTGACTGGGATGCTATCGAAGACCTATTCGAAGAAATTGAAACTGTAGGCGATTTTCTTCTCGCTTCCGTTACATTTATTTCATTTATTGACATATGCCTGCTTATCATAACTATAGCAATTAAACTGATAATTATTGTTGCCGCAATTGTGTCGAACAGCTGTAGAGAGAAAGTATGTAAAAATGATAATGATAAATGCACCGCAAGTATTTTCGATTCTCATGTTGGCTCTGCATAAATTGTAAAGTTACATGTATTACGGTTGATGAAGGACTTCATTGACAAAATGAATTTACCGTTATGTTGGTGATGTGAGTGAAAATCATTCTGGGGCAAAGAAAGGACGGCTTATATATATCATGACGTCATCAACACCTTATAACAATTTTCTCAACTTCCGGTGTCACAATATGATAGCTTTGATTTATATATAAATTGTATAGCATTCATAGGAAACCTAGAAAAAGTTAAATTCCATTTAAAGTTCTACTGAAAATTCGGAAATATAATGCATCTAGGCTTTGGTGTAATCATTATGATATTTGATTCTTGTCCTCCGAAAATGCTTCAGTACATATGTTCAAACAACATCTGTAATCTTTGTCGATATTTTCCGAGTTTAACACAAATCTGTATATTAATATTTCAGAGCAATGCCTTATCTGTTGTCTATTAAGTGTTTGTAATCCTCTACCACCCAACTACTGTAAAATTATTCAGAGCATACACATGTTACATGCAAATATCATTTGATATTTATAAATGTTGATAACATGCAAGCTATTTGTATGGTGGATTTTAGTTTTTTGAAGGTTATAAATGGATGCGATGAGAAAAGATTATGAAGTATAGTATTTAGTTTATTGATCAAATGCCTTACAGCATATAAATATACAAACAAATCAAAATATATAAATATACAGTTACATATTTATCATATACAAGGGCATGTGCAACATTGTGTATAATGTTCAATACATAATCATATATTTCAATTGTGAGTGCATGTTATAAATTCAAAGATTGTAGCTATTGATATTTTCCTACTGTCTTAAAGATTACTGAGGTTGAAGCCATTTCACAAGCGTATGCGAGGTTTTTAGCTCCCCTAAGCCGAAAGTTCAAGTGAGCTTTTCTGATCAAAAATTTTGCCAGTAACTGTTGTCTGTCTTTGTCGGCGTCGTAAGATTTTCATCTTCAGAACCATTTGGCCAAATTCAACCAAACTTGGTACAAATCATCCATGGATAATATGGTGGTATTCAATTTTTGTTCAAATGAAAGACCAGGCTCAAGACCATAAACTGAGAAATATTCTCAATCAAAATTTTGATTATTATATCGTAAAATTTATAGAACGCAAGATATTCACAAAACAGTTGAAATTTTGAAAAGATTGAAATACAAACTTATTCTGAAAATTTCATATGTTTATCAAAATTATCTCAAAAGTTATTGAGATTTGAAATTTAGACTTAAGTATATTCTCAGTTTATGGTCTTCAAGCCTGGTCCCGTTTAAGGGAAGATATAACGAAAATGCAAAAATAGGGTAGTGTCATTCAAAAATCTTCTCAAGAACCACTGGGCCAGATAAGCTGAAATTTATATGAAAGCATCCTAGATGATAGAGTCAGTTTTTTTTTTTCAAATCATGGCACTGGGGAAAGATATGGATCACAATGGAGAATCAGAGTTTTTTATGCTAGTTTATAGGAAATGTATTTGAAAATCGTTTTCTTAAGAACCATCGAACCCAGAAGAAAATATGTACCTGAAAGCTTCACGATATGGATTAGATTCAAGTTTCTTTCCGGTGGTAGGGTGTGGTCACAATAGGGAATCAAAGGTTTACATGCTGATACAAAGGAAAATTTGCCCCAGTACCACTAGGCCAATTTCAAACTCTGTACAAATCATCCGTGGGTGAAGGATCAATTCAAGGTTGTTCAAATCAAGGGTCGAGTCTCCTTCAAAAGGGTGGTAATCATAAACACAAGGTGGTGTCGTTTAAAAATCTTCTCAAGAAGCACCGAGCCATGAAAGCTGAAATTTACCAGAAAGCTTCCGGACATAGTGGAGATTCAAGTTTGTTCAAATCATGACCTGCCCCCGCCCCCTCCCCCCGGGGAAAAAGAGGGGGGGCATAACTGGGGATCAAACTGTTACATGCAAATATATAGGGAAAACATATTTTTTCAAATTCCTCTCAAGCACCACTAGACCAGAAGAGTGGGTATTTATCTGAAAGGGTTTTTTTTTTCATGTAGAGGGAAATCAAAATTGATGTACAGATCATGCCACCCAGAGATAGATTGGGGCCACATTAAGGAAATAAATGTTTACATGATACATTGTATATAGGAAAACTTCCTCCAGAAAGACAGCAAGAATTTCAACCAAACTTTTTGTAGAAATCATCATTGGGTGAAGGGAATTCAAGTTATAATCACGATAATACGAGAACAGGGTGAGGTCATTTAAATTTTTTTTTTATCTCAAGAACCACTGGGTCGGAAAAATTTAATTTTAAATTTAATTTAAATGAAAGCGTCCTGACATAGTCAGTTCAAATAATGACTTCCAGGGAATAGGTTAGGCCACTGAAAAGGATCAAAGCTTACATTTCAGATCTCTGTCATTACAATTCAATGTTAAACATAATTGTGATATGTCAATGTTGCATGTAATTTATATCATCCCTCAGTTTTTTGGTATGCTTTTAAGCATTTGGTACAGTTCGATATGGAGAGTCACCACCCCAAGAGCTACATGTAGTTCATCTAACATAGAAATAGAACATTCCATCAGAAAGAAAATCCAGTTCAGCAGACTGCCATTTTTTAATTATTTTACAAGTTTTTTGTATTTTCCGGGCTCATATCTCCTAAACCTTTCATCATAGATTGATACAATTTACCACAAATATTCCTTGTGATAAGGGCTTGTGATTCAATGCTTTCAAGGTCATTTTGAAAAGGTCAAGGTCACTCAGAACTTATAAATATTCCTTATTTCAACAGTTTTTTTAACATATAAGTTCACACCTCCTAACCCTTTCATCATAAATTCATCATAATTGATCTCAAATATTCCTTAGGACATGATATTTTGGGAAAAGGTCATTTTCAAAGGTCAAGGTCACTGAAAGCATATACCATATATAGGGGAAAAGGGCCTTATTTTATTAGTTTTGAACAAGTATTGAAGATGTATCCCACAAATAATTAATAGACAAATGGGTTTCAAGTAAAAGTTACTCAAGGTCATTTTTGAAAGGTCAAGGTCACTGAAAGCATATACCATATATAGGGGAAAAGGGCCTTATTTTATTAGTTTTGAACAAGTATTGATCATATATCACATAAATAATTAACAAGCAAATGACTTTTAGTCAAAGGTGACTTAAGGTCATTTTGTGAAGGTCAAGGTCACTTAAAATACATATCTTGTATATGAAAATAAACTTCATTTCAATAATATATCAACAGTTATTTAACTTTCGTTCTGGTATCTTTCAAAGCCAAGGTCATTGAGAAGAGTATACTTGTATGAGAAAAAAAGTCCTTATTATTAAACTGTTTTTGAACAGGTATTGATCATATGTCGTACAAACAAGGAATAGGCAAGTGACAAACTGGCAAAGGTCACACAAGGTCATTGTAGTTAAGGTTGGGGTCACTCAACATTTACATTATATTAATAACCCTTATCTCAACAGTCCATGGTTCTATGTGTAAGTCATCGTCAAATAGGTATTTCATTGATTAGATGCAATCGGGGAGCATATTCATCAGTTTTACTGATATTTCTTGTTCTTTTACGATCTACTTAAAAGCATTCGACCTAGAGTTGTTTATATCAGCCGAAGAATCCACACACTACGACCATTACAATTGTGGGTAAAAATTACTCTAAATTTGCATTCATCATATCAATGCATAACTTGTATCACATGTCAATTATCTAGAATAAAACTTTACCCTATGCACCTGAAACAAAGACAACCTGTACATCTTTCCCTTTTTCTACCGGATCGTGACTTAGATTAAAATTCAAATTAGCAAGTTCCAGCAGAGACAGCCCTCCCACCAATTTTTGAAAGTCACGAACGATGAGGTTCCCATCTTCTTCTACGTCTGATTCCCAGGGTGTCAGAAGTATATAAAAAGCAGCAACACAATCATTTGACGGCCTGTACCTGTCAGTTGGCTTCAGGTTTGATTTTGTCTATTCCTATATTTGCAGAACATAAGGACTAAGGTAGGTACACTGTAATAACGTTGTTTCTTTTCGCATTTGCTTAAAAAATATCAAAAATAACTTTACAACTGATAATGTTGGAGACTTCAAACAGTTTTAACAATTTGATGAATTAAAGAACGGTGCATCAATGAACTTCCTAAAGATAGAAATCGTCGTTAAAATATGATACATTACGTACACGTGGCTACTCCTAAGGTAAACATGTAAAATATAAGAAAATTAACATTCTCTTTACCTTTCATTTCTTGATGTTAAATATTGAATATATTTTATCGTGAATTTCATACGTGACGATGATGTATTAGGTGCATTTGTGTATAGTCGCTTACAGTTCTTTTTAAGGGTGGGTTCCTAGTACTTGTGTAAGGAAAAATACACGACTCTCCGGCTTGAATTTTAAAGATATGTAACAGTGACCTGTCTGTAGAAATTGGATTCATTTGCAGTAATTACACAATTTCGTCTCGTAATTACGCGATCTTTATTCGTAATTACGAAACTAGTATAGAAAATCGTTATTACGAGTTAATGGAAGGCGAAATTATTTTTTACATGACACTAATAGACCTACATGTATAATATATATACACACGAAAGCCTATACATGCAATAAATACTAACAGGCTTTCGTATATCTATATGTACATGTATACATATATTATACATATGTACTTCCAATTATTTTCAGATGCATTATCTGATCCTTGTGGGAATGTTTGCCATGGTTGCTGGTCAAAATGCTGCATATCAAGTGGGTTAGTTTCAAAATACTATGAAGACTTGTACCATTAATTCGTCGTCGTTCAATTACGAACAAATTTCCAATATCTAAACCACCATCTTTTGAATTTCAAAACCGTGATATACAATCGATCTTGGTATATGCGATTTCAGTATTTTTAAAATTACCTTAATTTTCCTTTATTTAAGCACAATATAAGCCTCCGAGATTACCAGGACAAGAACAAACAACGTCACTACCACTAGATGGTGCCAACACACAACGACCTTCGACGAGTTTCAGACCAACGACGACTGAGGACGTAAACAAGATGAAACTTCGCATACTGTGGTGGATAAAAATGCAAATGATGAAATTTTGCCCTTGCCAAAATAAACCGGGGGAGGAACGTAAAAACAACGAAGATCCGACAAGAAACGAAAACATGAGGAACAATAAACCATTGGCAAGCTTAAAGGAAAGGATTTCAAACAGATGGAAATCCAGCAACATTTTCGGAAACAACAAAGCTGCAACTGCATGGCAAACAAATAGTAAACCAGGAAAAACATGCTGCAAATCCGAGGAGAAGTCTAGAGACAAAACTAGAGGCAAAGGAAAAAAACGGTAATATACGTACTAGTATTTCGACAAAGAGAAAAGATAACAATCCCACACAAAAAGGCGAGGTAAACCAAACAGAAATGCTGGCATTCTAGACGACAAAAATGAAAACGGAGTAAGAAAACCTGGCGTGTGGAAAGAAAAAGAGGCATGGTAGCATAAATGATGCCAAATCTGGACCAAACAAGGAAGGGGAACGGGAAAGATTAGAGGTATGGAAAGGCCAATGAATTATTGTCGGCTATCTTTAAAAGGTTTTGCACTGTAAACTAAGATTTTTCGCACACGAACATGTTGTATTGTTTAATATATAATTTTTCATGCATATGGAGACGTCGCCATTGCCGGTAAAAGGGCTTCAGATTTAGGTATATTATCGCATATTCTAGCTTGTCTAGCATATTGCGCATTTATCTCCGGAACTGTCTCATTATCCTTTGTTGCTATATGAAAAAGGGGGGGTTTGTGGTTGCCCATTCTATTATTCCGGAAAGTTTCATTCCGCTTGGTTCGATATTGTTTTACATTTACTTAGTCTTTTGTGTGATACGTCACGAATCATTTCTGGAACGTTCTCCAAGCCATCTGGCTGGGACATTACGTGCCAGGGTAAACCCTTAATGTCTTTGCATCAAAACTGAAAATTGTTGATATTTACCTGGATTATCTTTGTTTTATTGGCTTTGTCCTTGGTGCTGAATATTCCGGACTAGCATTTACGTTATTAATGCAAAAGACGACTCTGTTGAGAGAAAGGGGGTTCACGCTCTAAACAATCTCCCACGCATAACCTGGACTAGAGGACAAACGTGGTGTATTGGAACACAGCGGACCGATGATACATTTCTCTCTAGACCTTCATCCAGGATATCCCATGGGGGAAGCCTACCTCACAGACCTCCCAAGATAGCATGACTACGTTGGGCCAACGTTGGCGAATGACCGTATGCTGGCGCATGCATCCCGTGCTTGAAGGTCCTCGAATCCATACCTTACAACAAATTCTCGGAGCCGAGTACAGGTAAATACTATTCGCACAACGTGCAAAATAATTATATTTCTCGGGGCCCACAAACATTGCACATTGGATGATCAATTCAATATGGCCCCATGTTGGCATATCGGTGCTCATAACTTGTGTTCATTCTATGCATAGCACATTAGCTACGTTGCTGGTTTGTGACATATATGCTCATATACCACAATTCACTCGGTGGACAAAATTACCAAATGGTTGCATAACTCAAAACAACCAACTGAAAGTGGGGGGGGGGGGGCAGAAAAGTCACATTTAGCCCTGGACGGATGCATTTCATACACTATTTACATGCCATATAGGTGTGCTGCTCATTCATAGACAAATCAATTTTCTTAAAAGGGGGAGGGGGGGGGGGCAAAAAAGTCACAGGGTTCATTTTTTACATTTGGCAACACAGCCCTTAAGGCTTTGTTTTTTAACTACAATGGTTCGTGTAGGGATTCATCCACCTAGTCAATTTACCAGGGGGGACAAACAACACACAATTAAACTTTTGGGCAGGGGGGATTCATAACACAGGTACATGAATCATTTCATTCTGGTTAGTGCTGGTAAACCCTGCTATTAATTCTAACTGTGCATTTAAATACATGTAACAGTTTTTATATTGACACTGGTTTGATGTTGTGTTGTTATTTCCTGCAATTCTGAATTAACTTCTGCAATTGATTTTTGGCTTGCATACATGTATGGATGGGTTTTTATATTGACACTACATTTTGGTTGTGCTATATTCATGCATCATTTTTAAATGTTATCATTTTCGGGTGGCTAGTCTTGGCAATCACTGATTGACATGTTTCATTAATTGGGGCGATTTTAATTTTGCAGCCATGTGGATAGCAGCAATTGTGATCTCCTCATGCATACATTTCAACTAATGTAATTGTGGGTGGTGATGTAGATCTTTCAACCATGACAATCTGTTCTCTAGCATGCATATCCTCATTTTAGATTAAAACTGCATTAATAGTTTGCATTTATGATACCTTGGGAAATTTAGGTCAAGGAACTTCTGATCTGATCTTCAGAGCCGGTTGGGGCAAGCTAAATGTTTTTTTACAAAGCCATTTCTGGCAGCGGGGCGTTCATTCGTTTGATTTACAAACATCACGGTTGGTCCTAAGCCATCACACTATATCAGAATCATTAACACAATGCGTTAAGACATCAATACATAGTCAAGTTTTAAGAAGGGGTTTAATGTTGTGTTTTTTTCTGTTAGTGAGTGGATTCATGTCCGGTGCTGGTGGATTTAGCTTACTAGGTTGCGAGTGTTATTTTATGGTCAATGGACCTACTTTCAAGTGGCCACAAAATTGGGTTTCACTTTCATCTTAACACGTTCAATACATTTTAGAACTTGTACCCATTGTGTTAGCTATGCCTCTATGAGGTTGTTGAGGCATGGCTGGCATATATTTCATGTGTGCAATATGGCCTTTGGTACACATTCTTAACAATCATCTATCGGTTTATTGGGTCTGTTTGACACACTTCAGTTCAAAAGCACAAATCCATGGGAAAAACCTATAATACCTGTTTCTATAGCTTACAAACCAGTGGGTCTCCTTCATCCAGCTGGCGCCTAGCAGCGTCCAGCACAACACACCCTCAGCTACTCAATAGCCTCATCAGAGGCAGCTTTTTTCATGTGTAATAGACTATTACAAATCTCGTAAGCATACACCAAATCGGCAAATACACTGGCTTTTGAAAGCTTTCTTGAACATATCACCACTGGATATTACATACACTTGTTGCATATTTATTCCTACAAGGATACAAATAATCCAGTTAAGCGTACATTTCTGTATTAGTTTTCATGGAAGAACAGTTCAATTAGAATCGCACTATCCTGTCGGTACCTGGCATGTCAGGATAACCTCCACTACAGGCCAGTTACAATTACCTGGGGGTTTGATCACATAAGAGGGGCAACTATTTTGTCACTTCCACGCCTGTCCCTTACTAGTTGCCAACTTACTTCAGTACTGCCCCGTGTTGGTTAATTTAGGTGGGATAGACTGTAGGCATTCCAAATCCCACTCTTATGCATTGGGGCAGCTACTACCCTTGCACAGCAAGGCATTGCTAATAAGTTATTCAAGCGCCAGGTCAATGGAATAGTCGGCACGCGAATCGGCTATATATCCCCAAGATAGTTATTATTTAATATTACATTCATAGCTTTTGCGTATTTATTTATATAGCATACATACCATTCATTATTTTTCACAGGTCAAATTAATAATCTGGGTTGTCGGAGCCTCCATTAAAAAACAGCACAGCAAAGGGCTGCCAGATCCAGGACAAGGGGACCACACCTCATTAAATTTTAGTTTAAGGCATGAAACGAACAGTGATCGATCTAGTAAGTCCGAATAGAGGACAAGGCATGAGTTGGGCAAACATTGGTCCCTAGGTGCACTTGGGGGTTGGGCGCCCACGAGATGTGAGTATCCCTTGTTGACCGGTTACACCCGCCGTGAGCCCATTTTCTTGATAGGGTAAACGGAGCAATCCGATGAAATCCATGTATGGTTGATTCATGATTATTTGCCGTTTTCCGTCCCACTGGGGAGATTATGCTTCATGTGGGACGTCACCGTTGCCGGGAAGGGCTGTACAATTTGGGCCTAGGCTCGGCGCTGGGTCTTTTGAGCGGAGAGGGATCTTTATTGTGCCCACGCCTGCTGCGACACGGGACCTTGGGTTTTCCGGTCTCATTCGTATGACTGCCCCATTTGGTCGCCGCTTACGACAGGCAAGGGGATGATGGGGTGCATTCTGACCCGGACCCCCACGGATCAAATCCGTGTATGCAACTAGCTAAACTGGTACATGTGATGGCAAAGATATGGGGGCATGGATTCTAGATACCATAATGAGTGCAAGTATAGTCCAGATTTGAGTTCCCATTGTGGTGCAATGATATAGGCCGCACCAACCTGTATGCACTACTAATAGGCTTCAGTCACCGACTTGAAATAACTAACTTTTTCGGGGTGTCAGGTTTAATAGTGGTCTCTCCTTCTGCCTACGTTAGTTTTTGCAAGGTTGAGGGATGTGAGCATCCCGAGCCAATTATCGGGGAGGGCATTAGGTTCATTAGCTTCAGAGGTGGGGCGTATATACATGTTTCAAACAACCCACAGTTTTGAAAGCCAAACCCATTTAACTGCATCATTCTAGGGTGTGCATTTGTCACAGCCTGGGAATGATTTATCCTGAATAATTACCAGGAGTACTTAAGTTTTATAGGTAGCAGGTGAATTGATTTTCTTACACTCTGTGGCGATCCTGGTTGCGGTGACCATTTGAGTTGGAGTACTGCTGCCGTCACCACGGTAC